>VTPC01002424.1:0-98475 GCA_011009095.1 Ignelater luminosus
TGAGGTCCATTATAATGAAACTATTCGATAAAACTGCAAAAACAAAATTATCTTAAATCTGACATAACCATCATATCGAGAAGTGATGTAGAATTCAAATATCTGTAATTTTATCGTTTATATCCGTTTACTATTTTCAGCATACCATAGCAATCATTACGGTTAAAATTCAGTATTGTTCCATTGTCTTATTTAATTGTCGACTGATTATTTAATAATTAGCGGTTATAATATAATAGTAAAAGATGATCTATAACCTTCAAATAAGAATGTGATGGCAGTTACATCAAACTTAATTAAGTCTTACAATAAACATCGCATTCAAATTTGAATTAAAAAATGTTCAAAACTTGTAATAAGTGTGCGAGAATTTTACTTTATTTTTTTTTAAAATTTTAAATAAATCTGATTTTTCTTATGTTACTTTTGAGTTACTGCACCTCTATAAATAACATGTCAAAGGTGCAACTTGGTAAAACGTGTTTTTCTGAACAGTATCAAAGATAAATGGGAAGTTAAGTGTGTGCAGTAACGGATCACGTAGGGCGAGAGGTCGTGAGACCATAAGAAAGAAGTAGTCAGGAAAGACGGGGGTTGCCATTCTGAAGCACCAAGGTCGGCCGGTATTCTTGAAATGACCAAAACGGAGCAAATGACCAACAACACTGCGGAATGTGGTCTAAGGGGAGTAACCAATAATTGGAATTGAAATGATCATTGTTGAAAATCTTTTATAGAGTTGAAAGATGAATGATTTCCTAAAAACATTTTAGTGGACTGAAGCATTTAGGTAGTTATCATTTTGCTACTAATAAATAATTTAGTAAAGAATTTTGAATAATAAAATACGAAATGTGTTGTAGAAGTCAAGATTGATGAAGAATTGTTAGTTATTTTTAAATTATATTTGTAAATAACTATGGACAAAACTATGCTTTGTAGAATTCCATTAATTTCCATTACTGTTCCATCAATACCTTTTCTATGTCTAACTGCTGAATCGATTTCTCTGAAATTTGAAGTATGAAGTTATCTGTATTTAATTCCTCGAAGAATTGAGTTAAAAAAATGATGTTAAATTAGAAACTATTTCTTAAAAGTTGAATTTGTAAGTTGATTATTTAGTTATTTGTTGCAACTAAAACAATACTACTTTGAAGACAATTGTTTTTTAATTTGTCCTACGTTTAACAAGAAACAAAAAAAGACGAGCGTAACAAAATCTGATTCTAGTACCTGCTGAAGCTAAACTAAAAGCGACAAACACGTTTTAACGTGGGAATTCTAACCAATTTAGAAGAATGTTGGGAAAAATATGTCATCGTCAGCAAATTATGATTTATTAGTCAATAAGAGCAATTTTGAAAAGTATTGTAGAAAAAAGTTGTAGCAAAGATGAAGGTAGCGAATTGATTTGCAATTCTAATGAAAAATCTTGTTTCATTTTAATGGTTGGAGAAGTATCAGTAGTAAAATCAATATATTAAACATTTATTTATTTTGCCAGTTAAGCAGCTAAAATTACCTATTCACATCGAGCAAGTCAAATTCATTTGGTTTGGTTTATAATTAAAATTGACCACAACGATCAAAGAAGCTACCATCGAGGTAATAAAACCAAAACATACGGTTTACCCATGAAAAATTTAATTTTACTGCTTTTGGCTAACATTTCTATGGATAATGTAGGCTTACTAGAGGATCGAATTTTTAAATTAGATCTTTCTCAGAAGATTACTTGTACAAACATCTCAACATACATTTCAAGTTAGAAACAGATCAAAAAAGCTTATTAGTTTTATTTAAAGAAACCAGAAAATAAAATTCAACGATTTCCGCCACCATAACAGGATATATGTTGTTATAATACGCAGAGTACCAACACTACCACATTTGAACTACGAAATTATCTCAATTATCAAACAATCACTATAACCCAAACATTATCCATACTTTAGTAAAACAGAAAAGATTACAAGTTGGTCATTTGGTAAATATTTGAGCAAATCTTTCAAGAACACTTCAAAAAAAAACCAACAAACGCAAAGCAACATTAGCTAGGCTTACCATATTATTTTCTTACAAAATATGGACATTTTCCAAGTATTTCTTATTTTTCTCTAATATAAACGCAAAATAGATAAGCAATACACCGTATCACATGTTATAATTATTTGCAAATAAAGTGATTGACCTACCTACATTAAAATCAAAAGTGTAGTACTCACTCCGAGGTACAAAACTAATTGGTATTTGTTGTTGATGATTGGTTGATTAACTCTAACAGCTACTTCCGAAATCTTTTATCTTATCTATTCTTTACTATACCCAATCCAAACCAATAAAACCACATATATATCTCGGAAGAAACTAACTTTCTTCTATATAGCACACGCACATCAAATGGACCAATGGACGTACAATTTTTGGTCCACGGACCTCCTATGGACTGTCATGGGACGCACATTTATCGCAACTTTGGGCTTTCAACGGACGTCCGTTACTGGATGTAATTTGGATGTAACTTGTACATGGTCATTCGTCCATTTTTGGATGTCCACTGGATGTACAACTTACGTCTAAAAATATTTGGACGAAGGATGGACCAAAATAAGATGTCCAATGGACATTTGCGTCATTTACGTCCATGAACATCTGGACTAATTTTGGATGGCATCCAGCTGCATTATTATTTTTTTATTTTATTATGAACGGCAACATAATCCAATTGGAATTAATTTTTATGTTTACAAAAGTTTCTTACAGTTGAAATGTACATATTTCTTCTTTTGATCCTCCAAACATTCTTCATTATTCATTATTACGAATTAATTGAGATTATAATTTTTTTCTAAATACGGACAATTATGAAAACGGACATTGAAACTACAATACAGTTGAAAATACAATACAATAACATTAGTAGTCTTAAATCCCTACTATTCAATGCCAATTACAAAACACACGGTATAACAAAACTAAGGCTTAAAAATTTTAAAATTAAATACAAAGAACACAAAAGCATTTACTCGAACACAATCACCTAAATAGAACGTTAGTGATCATAACACAAATTAGACGTCTTAGGGGTCCCTTGAAATTGATAAAACACAAACACAATAATGTACCTTTAATATACAGCGAATTGAGTTACTGGATGTTTAGAAGAAGATCGAATCGCCTGAAGATCACTCTGGCAACTAGGCACCATGACAACTTACGTTTTTTAAAAATTAATTTACCCTTGACATTGATACGTAATATCAAAATACGTGTCGGGTTTATTTAATCAAGTTACCTGTGGAATTACTAATACTTCTGTGTTTAAGTATAATTGTGTTATTGAGTATGGAATTCCAAGAAGTAGCATTGGAAAATATAAACAAGCTATTAAGACATTCCGAAGCTTTGATCAAGTTCATCACGTAAGATTTTTATTTATTGTAAGCTAAAGGTTAAATTATAAGGATAGCGCAATGAAAGGCTCGTTCCTCTTTAAACATAGGTAATGCGTTATCTTACACCAAACTTAAAAGCACATACATACAATTAATAATGCTTTATTTTTATTTATTTTTTATTATTTATCAATTCAAAAATGAAAATATATATCTACATCAAACATTATTGTGTTCTTTAGGCGGTTTGTTTTACCTTTTTGAAATTCTGTGTAGTTCAATAAAATTAACATTTGAGAACTTGTACAATATTACTACTTTACAAAAGGCAGAAAAACAATATTGAATTGTTGAAGACTGTAGTATACACAGAGAAATCAAATAAAATCCTGTTAGTCATAACATTATTGTTTGTAGCGTTGTACTTTGAAAGAAATAAACGAAACTACAAAGGTGGAAGTCTTTACTGAATAAAAAGAAAAGCTTGACAAGTTTTATTGAAATTCCACAGCAAATAAGTAAAAATATTGCAAATCTGGCACGGTCTTATATCAAATGAAGACAAATTGTAAATTTACAGAAAGAGAAGAAAATGTTCAATTTCAATCTCTAATAACAAACTACGCTGTTTGGATGATTTCCAATTTATAAATAAGAAAGTATAAATTCTGAGATAACACAATTTTTTGTAATAATGTCGTGAAAGATACTTGATTACATTTAAAAGTATCAGCATGTTTACGTGTCGATACAAAGATTGTTTCTAAAAATACGTTTTATTAGCTAAATAATCAAGTAATTCTTAAACTTTGAATAGGCAATAAAAACTGACACTTGAGAATTATAAAACACACATATAATACGAGGAAAGATCAAAAAGTATACCAGGCATATTCATCAATCTTGGCTTACGTTTAACTCGCCAGATGTGTTAAGATTGTTTTCATTTTTAATGTCTTATGTGTAAAAAAAATCTTGTATGCAATTGTAGTGTGCCCTACTTGATCTGAGACGTCTCAAGAAATAAGTTAATCTCTTTATTATCTTTACTTACAAAAAGCTCTTTAGAGTAATTTACAATACTTTCTCAATATTCATACTGAAACTACATTATAAGCAGTACTTGTCTATTATTCTTGGGCTGTTTAAGATAAATCTCATTACCTGACTTGAAACAGTTCCTTCATAAGATTGACGTGCAGGGACCTGCAGAGGTTCGAGCGCCCCTGGACGCTGCCCAATGATATCTACCCGGGACCACTGGAAAACGCAACTGTCAATCAGGTCAAGGTGGACTACAGGACAATGCCTAACCGTGTGTCTCCAAACACTATTGAGGTTGATTCAACAAAAGTATCCTCCACACATAGTAGGAGACACGAGACCAATAAGTGGAAAAACATACAGTAAAGCCACATCAACAACAACAATAACCATTGCCATATAGGTAACGTATCAAAACACATTAAGGCAATTTTTCCACCGTAATCTTAAGTGAGGCCTCTCGCGTTCGACACCGACCCCGTGCTTCATGACTGACTTTCTACATATTAAGTTTCTAAGATTTGGAGTTTGTTTATATTTTTGTTGTGCCTGTCTGTTGCAATTGTGTGGGAATAAATCGTTATGACAAAGTAAACACATGCCGTTAAGTTATTTATTGCCTATATGACGCAATTCTATGTTTGCAAAATGCGTAGAAATGATAAAACTGCATATTATAACATAAAAATAAAATTTCACAATCATTTGTCAGTACTGCGTAAAGAACTAACAACCAGACAAGAGACTTATGGTTTATGTATATCCCATATAACACCGGATGTCGATTTGTCGTCCAAAATTAGTCCGGACCGTAGACGTAAATTAGACATCGATTGGACGTCCGTTTTTGGTCGTTCTTCGAACCACCGTCAGTGGCTGTCTTCTGGAGATTCTATTTTGGTCCATACTTCGTCCTTAGACGTAAGTTGTAACGTAAGTAACGGACGTCCATTAAATCTCCAAACCTGTGACAAATGCTACTTCCTATTGATATCCATTGGATGTTCGTCAGTCAAGAATTATACGTCCAGTGAACGTCCGTTGCCAAAACTTGTTTGGGTATGTGGTATATGGAACACTCCGAAGGATAACTAAAGCGTGGTATGTTTGAAAGTGACCAACAAAATAAACAAAAGAATATCGCTAAATGAGTTATTACTAAAATTAAAGTTGATTGTAGTCAAATAATAAAATGAATCTTACAAAAGTTGCAATACCTAATAAGAAACCGAGGACTGTCAGTGACGAGAAATGGGAAAAAGAAAATTTATAACTTTAAAGTGATTAACACACAAGAACAGAGAAATTATAGCAAAAAAGTTGAAAGGCGTTATGTTATATTTGAAAGCTCATGATTGCAAGATGTGTGCCAGTTCTTCGAGATTCCTCGAAATGTGGGTGAGCTGAAAATGTCCTTACAAAACCAAAAGTAGTAAATAAGTTTTTATGCTTTTCACGAAGCTCCCCGTCAGAGATCTATCTACTGGCATCTATCTGAAGAATCACGGTGCGTTTTCTGATCCCTCGAAGGAGTGCTTCAAAGTAGTTCCATGAGACAGGATAGAGTCATCTGATGTTACGAACAGGGCTTTAGGTAGATTCGTTGACTATTTGTCATCCTTGTTACATAAACTGCTATTATTTTCTTTTATTCTTTAAACATAAAATGTTATATACTATGTAGATGTTAAATTAAATCAAATTTTTCATATAACAAGGTGTGCAACTTTCGTGTTATGCGGAATAACAAACATACTTACGTTAATCGAAGACAATTTAACTTTTATTTTTGTAGTATTTCCATAAAACAACCACACAAGTAGACATATTGAAATTGGATACTGGTATACTCCAGAAAATTTCTAAAACAAACAAAACAACCAATCTAAACACCTACATATTTTTTTTGACAGAACAACAACAGAAACATTCAAAATTTTAATACAATACAAATCAGAGTTGATTTTCCAAATTTTAACAATATCAACGGCGGCCAAGCAAACGCTACGTCGAGGTCCGTTATGTATTGTTGTAATTGTAAGCGAGAAATGAGTTGGATTTTAATTAAAAGGAAAGTGATTCATTGTTGTAGGTTGTAAACATTGTGTGAGTGTTCTTTTGTTCTAATGAGATCTTATTCAAACTCATATACATGTGAACAATAGCGCTACGTAAGGCTATAAAGCTAAATTCCCTGCGTTTGTAAAGTAAACGAATACAGGGAAATTCTTACCTTTTGTTTTTTGATTATAAATGGCCATTGTTGCTGTAATTTGCTGGTTTATTACTGTGCAAAACAGCTAAGTGCCATCATCATCAGACCACGATTTTCGCATAACTTATATTCTGATTATACAAAAAATTGTTTTACGTTTCGTAATAATAAATAATTTAATGAAACGTCTTTTATAATTATGACACGTGAAACAATGATTGGAAATGTAATTACATTTTATATTTCAGGAAATAAACTCGTTCCAAAAATAGAGTTGGTACAACTCAAAGACGATATACCGTATACGAGAGGCGTTTAATAAAATATTTCTAAAAAAAAAACAAACAAAAAGAGGAAGACTAGAAGTTTTACATTTTTATAACTAATCTGTTTAACTAGTAAGTATGGCTGAATGTGAATGAGCATCAAGCATTATTTGTATTGGTATGCCTATCTATCTCTTTGGAATCTTTGCCAAGGCAGAATTTCTCTTTGCTAAGTGTTGTCTCGGCCATTTTGAGAATTTTGTGTCGTCGATCGTGCCAAAAATTTTGAAAAGATATTTGCTAGAGAATTTCTATTTCAGATATATTTTCCAAATTAGCGCTCAAGTGTTTCTTATAATTCTTTATTGCCCAATAAGTGTTTTTTATTGGGGTTGACATAATTAAAATTTAAAAAATGCAAACATTTATCAATTTATTGTTTCAGGACAGAAAAATCAAGTATTGTTGTTTCCCGATAATCATTTTGTTGCAAAATTTTCCTTACAACTATTTGCATAAAATGACATAAAAAACCCATTAAAATAAAAACAAGAACAAAGATAAATTGACATTTTCATTTTTTATCAAAGTGGTTTACCACATAAAACTAGCTAACAAGTAATCCCCTTTTTATTTACAACATTTAAAATTAGTTATTATCACCCATATCTTCTAAGCAAAAAGATTTTTTAGCTGTTGATGTGATACACTGAAATATTAAATTTTTTTTGAAGATTTACCTTACATCGAATATTGGCTTCGTAATCACAAATGAACAAATAAGACTAAAGATCAACAAATAATTCGAGACGATAAGAAATACAATTACGATTTCGAAGATTCACATTTATTTAACTTAGGTAATGTTTTGAAATAGCATTCAATTTTGTTTTCCATTCTTTTGTTTGACAAAAAATGAATAAAACAAAATACTGTGTACTGTATCACCAGACATCGTTTTCTACGACACTGACGCAACTTATTAGAGATGATTTCAAGGTTATTTCTTCATATCTTTTTTAAAAAAAAGTTGTAACATTTAAATTTAAAATTAAATTATAAAAAAGATATCTGTGATTCTGGGAATATTTAAAATTTATTGTCGTGTTTCGGCTTTTATGTTTGTTATAAAAAGATCGCATTAATTGTTTAAGATTGAATCACAACATAAAAACGAGAAAAGAATTCCAAGATGATTTAAAAGATACTGCAAATAAAAACAAAAAACGTATGTATGGATAGGTTATATCAGTATAATACTTTGAGCAAGTGTACTGTAAAAATTTGAATTAAAATTTCCACGGTCAAGAAACTTGAATACAGAAAGAACAGTGGCTCTAAACATACAAATAAAAGGTGAAATCAGAATTGTATTCTGGACATTATTAATTTGGAAAAGCCTTTGTGGCAGTCTCAAATGCAATGTAATTTTTCAACTTGATTCTAACAAAAAATTAATCTTTAAAAACTTTAATAAGAATAATGTAATGTCACTTGTTTTCTAAAACGGGTTTTGTTTAGCTTCAAACAATACACAGCTCTGAAAACATTAAATTATAGGTTAGGTACAAACACGACTATTTTCCTTATTTATCGTCGTTTTAGTAAAATACTAAAGAAAAATGGTCATTTTATTTACATATTCTTGAAAAAGAAATGAATTGTCACTATAACTATCCTCTCTATTAAGCTTTATTTATATTCCACTTTGATATCCTTACCAAAACAAAAACAATTTCCATTGTTTATTATTAAACATTGCACTACTTGCAAAGGGGAATGTTTATATTCATAAAACATTAATTACACTGCCGGAAGGTAATTCCTGTTTGGAGTTCCTTTTACGTAAGTAAATTACCTCTTATACAGCACCAAGGAAGCTTGCATCTCAAATACTAAAACGCGAGACTAGAAAATGTTATTTTTCGTTTGTTCGCTCTTATTAATGAGATTAAAACAGTGTTTCCTGTAGAAGTGGAAGCTGCATATATGCGAATGCAGGTATAAACAAATTTAGCCTTGAGATTCCGACCTGTGGGAGGTCGGGGAAGTGGGGTGAGGTGACCTAGACCCAGACAGGCCAGCCGAGCCAGCGAGGCCGCCACAGTCGCGACGCGAATTAAAGGGGAAGTACTGCCTTTTATGCCTTTCGCACGCACCACGCCCTTGCAACAAGAAATCCTGCTTTAGTTTTGTGAATCGTGTAAAATGCGAACACTAACCAAGTATCACGGCCAACTACAACACGCAACCGTATGAAAGTTATATTCTAAAATCGACTCTTTATGTACAATTAAGTAAAAAACTACAAATGGAGAACATTCATTTGTTTTTATTAAATCGCCGTTTATACAGTTGAAATAGAAAAATAAAATCATCTAGAATTTTAATTTAATAATAGAGCAAGGCTTAAAATAAATTTCTATTTGGAACTGAAAATATAAACAGAATTTAATATTGTTGCTGAAAGGAATTTGAAGCAATTTCGTACAGTCACTACGCTAACATGAATTTCATTAGCAAGTACATGCTAATAATATTATTTCATATTGTAAACCATAAAATTCCTTAGTTTTTTATTATCTTAAATTCTATGTTCACGTATGTACACTATGTATCAAAATTGATATGATGCCGGACTGATTGCATTGCAATTCAAAATTAGGAACTAGAGTTGTAGCTTTTTTACCTTTTTCATATTCCATTCAAAAGTATAATTTTTTAACATCTCCATATTACCTATATTATCAGTAAAATGAAAGATGGTTTAATCGAGCCTACCTTTTACCATTTCTCAAGTCGGACAGGTAGATTTCAGGCTTAGCGTGATAACCCAAATTTCTACTGGCCAAGCTTGATGATGCTTTAAAATTCGAATAATCGCGTGTCCGCTGATTCAGTGAACTATCTGCTCATTTTCTTTGTTTTTCTCTTCTCCAAGAGTTCTTATGCCTGGAAATGACCATCCAGGTGATTATTAAAATCATTCTTATGTCTGTTTCTAACGTAACTTAGATTTTCTTGATTCTTATGAATATGTCAAAATTGTATTGAATAATTCCGTTTAGAAGTTTTTTTAATTGTAACAATTTATCCATGCATAAACCAATTAAGTGCAATGTAAACAATCGTTGCCGATCCTGCCAATAAGAAGCTATTGATGAACACAGTTTTTCTGAGATAGAGTGGATACAGGTGTAAGTGGCTTTTCTTTTTGGTGAGTGTGGACCGTGAAATGTTTTTTAACAAGAGAGGTAGAATGAAAAAGTTTTTTATCTTTGATTGTGTGTGATTATGATTTTTCCAATTAGTTTTTGGAATTTTTGCTTACCGACTTTATCTTCAGGTTCGCTTATAACCAAGACCGTCAGGAACTCTTTACATTCTATACTGTTCATGGTTTTGTTGTTTTGCTAATTATGATAATGTTCATAGGTTCTCTTTATTGAATGGCGACATCCTGTTTAGTCAAGATGATTGTTTGCACAAAGTTTTAAAATCTGAAGAGACTTCCTAAGGACAATACTACATCTAAATTAGTAGGTAAACACTTTCAGTGGAAAGAAAAGACAGCTGATTTTATAAATGCATATCGATGACTAGATTACTCGTACTATCACAGCATTGTGTTCAGAAACATCAAAGAAGATTCTTATTATCTTTTTGAATGACATATGGAGTGTCTATGTAGGGTAGCAAGTCGATTAAATCTTGACTTACCTACAGCTGTTATAATGTGAGCGAAATAAATACATAGTCAGTGTGTTGTAACTAGTTTCATATATGTCTCGTATAGAATCTCGAGTAAGGGGAATGATTTCAGATTAGAGTAAATCGTATGAGAGCTAAGGGTACATTCAACGACAGAATACGAATGCATCTGTAAAGCTGGGATAATTCTATATTGTGTATTCAGAGTCAGACTAGCCTGGGAGACTAGGAATCTAGAAACTCGAAGCCCAAATCAGTCTGGGGGAAGGTAAGGTCGAAATTCAAAATTCCAACATTTGGCCAGGTCAAAGAAATAAGTAATTCAATATTATGTCATCAATTCATCATGATGCCGAAATATCGGTAGACACCGGGACCAAATTGGAATAGTCTCACCCTGTGTGTATTACTAATAGTTGAAAACAAATACTTGTTTTTTGTTTTGTAAACAAACTATATGAGTACATTAAGTTTTAGGCGGAATATCAAAATATTCTGACTTAAACATGACATAGAGTAAAAACGCTACAATACAATAGTATTTAGTGGAAATGAGACAGCACGACAACTCAACTGATCAATCAAGTCCAACAACATAGTAAGTTAGCATGTTTTATGTAGAAATGAGAAAAATATTGAGTTTCTTCCATAAGATATGGTCTTGGAGACTATTAATTTCTCAGTGGTTGTTAACGTCCAAAGTTGTTGAATCTTATTTGCAATAGAACTAATCATCTAGAAAAATATAGTACGTAAAAGAATAATAGAAATAATGTTATTCTAAATGCTCATTCTTAATGATGATTCATTAAGTTCATCACTACAACTGTTACTATCTGGTATCACACAGTTTTAATCAGCAAAGTGGTTTTGACCTTCTTGAAAGTATTTCAGATATAAGTAAAGGTACTAAAAGATTTCACATACTAAGCTTAGCCAAAACCAAGATTTTTAAAAGTAAAGAAATATATTTACATGAATACATATGAACCGGTTTTTTAACTTTTATTATTAAAACGAGCACAGTCCTAGTGTTCTCCTTAGGGTGTCCACCAGCGATTGATCGTAAATGAAAGTTTTACAACTACAGAGATAATTTAGATAATAATGTTGAACCATCTAATAATTACGATATCTCATCACTCATCTGAATTATTCTTAACCTTCCGGTTCATTAAAACCGTATGGCTATAAATTATAAATTTATGACAATGTTTATGTAAATCATCATTTTGATACTTAAATAGTTACACAAGAGCTAAAGTAGATTATCTTATTCAATCATTATGCAGCACAGTTTCTTAGAAGAAGAACAAAAAATTTATAGATTGGTTTTTAAGAAAATTATAAAAACAGTGGAAATAAAAATGTTGTAAACACATCCATTTTCTGCGGCAGATTCGTTCTTTTCGCCAACAAAACCGATTTATCTACATCATTTTAATAATATTATTATTTATGCAATTTTAGTAAAACATAAATTGAATAAAAAATAAAATAAGACATGTGTGGTTGGGATTTGTATTATTTATTAAATTCGTTCCATTTACTTTTTTTATTTCTGGTGTAACCAATACTGAAAAACGAAAAAACATAATACCATACTATATGCGATGTTTTGTCATGGTTTCTCCTACAAAATCAACGTCTGCCCCAACAAATAAAGGAAATGTGTCTTCAACAATGGCCATTATTGTCCAATTTGTCACGGCAGATGAGGGCCAATGTCGTCTACATGCGTTGGTCTTCTTTCTTCTAAAATCGATAAGTCTGAGACTTCAAACATAATATTTTCCTTTCAACAATGCCGTTTTTATATTACCGATTTTTGATGTACATGCATTTTCAAAATAAAAAGGCTGCATCTTTTTAGCACTTGGAATGCAACATTTGTACATTATTCATGACCAACTTGAAAGAGTACAACGTTAATTTTGTTACGTTTAATAAGCGGAAATTTTCAGTAGTGCCCGCGAAGAGCAGTTTAAATTGCTTTTGACAGGAAGTTCTTTTTGGGAAATTTAGATTGAAGTCAAAGCCTTTTACGTAAAGCATTTTAACACAAAGCAGAATTCTAATCAATTTTAATTTAATAACTTTATCTTATTGGTTACTGTTATTACAAAAAAAGATGATGTAGCGAGGAATACGGCAGGCTAGATGTATTACACAAAAGAAGTATAATAAAAAGAAAAGCAAAGGAGAAAATTTAATAAAGAATATAAAAACTACCGAAGTGGAATATAAATGTACTTACCTACCTAAAATAACCTAATAAGTTAATACGAAATATTTACTGTTTCTAATTCAGGAGTGTAGGCTGATATAACGAGATTAAATTTGCTGAATGCTCAGGGTAAGTAGATTTCAGAGAACAATTTGATTTTACACGTTTTGCTTTCTCAATTAGTTTTGCGGGAACGTGGTTCATTTTCCGGGAAATGCTAAATTTATCTTGTATCCGTAACATAAAACGTTTTCTGCTTTAACCGGTTGACCTGACGTCAACAACGTCAACATTTTGACAGTATTTGTAAACAAGAATGGACTGGGCTAATCAAACAAAAGCAATAATTCTCCATCAACAAGTTTTTGGAAGATTACCGATATGTTCCACTACGGATATAGTTAATTTTTTACTAACAATAAATCTAAGCAAGTTATGGTGATATTAATTGATATTACTTTTTAAAATAACAATTAAAAAGAGCAGAGATTTATTGCTAAGGCCATGTAATAACACGTTCAGTGTCTTTCAAGTTATCTTACACGATACAATGTTTTCCAACTGTGATATGAAGATTTGCTTACACAACATTGGTACAAATAGGCTAGATAAACAAATTTAATACTGTTGTGAATCAAATTATGTAAATCTTAAGATAGGTATTGCTACTCGATTATTTGTAATTTATTTATACTCTATTCGCTGTAATGATTTGCTTTCGTCCGTTCTTACGTTAGGCATCATGTAGGACACTTTCAATTCGTTTTCGCAAGCCTGAAGTTTTTGAGCGCAAACTATAGTATCTCTCTGTACATGGCCACTTCGTAACTAATGACAAAGGAAAATAGTTATTTTTGTATTAAGTGCGGGAAATCAGTGTTTTTTTGTAGCGTATGAGAATGGCATTTTTTGCCGAGACCGTTAGGTCGAGGCAAAAAACCCATTCGAATGCACCAAAAAATCACTGATTTTCCTCACGAAATGCAAACAACATTTTTTCTACAACCTTCACACATTATTATATGAATTTTTGAAGTAAATTATACAAAACAAGTGTGTGATGAAAATGCAAAATAATAAAGTATTAATTTGCAAAAATAAGTAGTTACCTAATGTGTCATTTTTGTTTTTTTTCTCGCACATGTGCGTGAAACATATTTTTTGCGCACATGGGCCTAAAATATATATTTTGCTCCCATGTGAAAAAATGAAAAGCTTTCCGTATCATTGGTGATGCTTAAATCTAACCTTTTTTTGACGGTTGTAGAAAAAATATATTTTCGATTAAACCATCTTTTTCATTTAAATACAGAGCGGCCTCAGACACCAAGTCAGTTACAGTTTCAGGATGAACAGAATGGTAAAGAGAGGTGTAAACTGCATATCCGAAAGACAAATACAAGAAATATCCAACATCTTCAATGTGTTATCGTTCAATTCGTTCATAAAAGAAGGCGGGCTCAAAAGAATAAACCAACAAAGGAGAATAAACTTCTTGGATTTTTTGAACATATTCTTATGATTAGTTTATGTATTGCCTTCTTCATTGTGCTAGCTCAACGGATCGAGTGGTTAATCACGAATCAACATTCTCGTATCCCAGCAAAAAAAAAGACAAATACCGACGACATTGCAAGGATATGGTTGTAATATTGCAGAAAATGAAAATATTTTCCTTCAAATTCATTTGATTAATTAGACCTATTTCGTCGTTAATCCAAATTATTATCAAAAATTCATTTTTTAGTATAACGTCAAAAGCTGTCTACTTCACCATTATAAATAGTCTTTTTCACATCTTGATATGATGTTTTTAAGCTGTGATGCTTGGACGTCTTTGCAACTGTTGAAAATAATTTTTTTCTCTATTTGTCATCAACCCTTTGAAAAAGAAGCAGAAGGGGGAATTGTCGATATATTTTCAATAATTTTTGAATTGGATATACTAACACTGAATTAGACATAATTTTGGTCTTCTCAATATTCATAATCCATTTGTGAACCGGCTGGGCTTATTAAAAAGAGATTCTTTTGTTTCACTTCCCCTTCGACTTCATTATCTTGCTCAGTTTCTCGTCTTAAGTCAAAATCATGCCTGCTGATTTCAGTTTCTATTCTTTATTAGTAGCAGCTTCTCCTAAGTACATATCTCTTTATTTCAGTTTCTCCATTTTCTTTAACTATTTTAGATCTAGAGGTCAAAAAATCCCAATACTGTAAGAAGCCCGGCGCAGTGTTTAACAGTGAAGAGCAAATAACTGGAAGTAAAATAATACTGATTACCTAAATATATCACCTAAATTGAATTCTATTGAACCACTGAAGAGCTCTTTTGTGCAGAAGATCGAATTGTTGGAGTAGATATGATCTCCAGGAGTTAAAAGGCAGATCAGGCATTTCAGATGGAAGATTACCCCCCCAAAAAAGTTACTAACACGTTAATGAGTTCTGATACCTTACGGCACGGCGGCCTTTAAAAGTTGTTCTACAAATCTCGAGCAATCTGTAATGTAGATTGAATCTGGGCGGCTATTCTAAAGAAAATAAAGAGAACCAAAAAGATTGACCGAGGCACCTTACAGAAAATTTTAGAAGTTCAATTGCTTATAACCAAGAAAATGGTTAACTCATCTCATTCTCCATTAAGTATTAAATTGGAAGGACGGGTAAAGAAACATTAGTTCCATAAGTTTCATTTCAAAATTACCAAAAGAATTATACGTAGAGTTTCAAAATCATGTTTTCCGTATAGCATCATGTTGCAATATTTACTTAAAGTAGATATGTAGATATCTTATGGAATTCGTTAATCTTAAAATGCAACAAAAGAAATTAAACGTTTTTAAAAGATTTGTTCCAACAGTAATCACCTCTACTTCATTAATTATTAGTTAACATAGTAATTACAAATGCAAATTAACTTTCAAGCAGGTAAAAATAATGTAATGTCATAGTTTTAAACGATTGTGTCTTATCTATCTCGTTATCCTAATATTAGATTTTCACATTATTGGTGAAATGGAAACAAACGAAAGTTTCAAGTATTTTACGAAAGATCAAAATGAAATGTGTTATTTTGCACATAAAAAACTGAAACGCAAAAAGGGCTTAATTATAACTTTCCTATAGAGATAACAGAAACATGAAATCTTCAAAGCTAAGATATTACAGTATCACAAAGACAGACATAATCAATTACTTTGCGCAATCTTCTCATCTATACAAACCTTTTCCTTAAACAGTTTGGTGTTTATCCGATCTTCAATTGTTTTTTAATGGTCGATTAAAAAGCTTTTTAATTGTTTTATAATTGAGTTATTATTCAACATATTACATTTACAATGTTCCATTAAAAATTATTTAAAAATATCTTCATTGCCAAAGGAAATGTGTATGTACTACAGAAACAAAGACAATCAACAATAGTATAACTCGGTAGATAAACAAAAACAATAAAAACGTAATTCAATAAAAATTATAATTGTTCATTAAAACTGACATTACATATTATAAGAACACCTGAAAAATATAGAGTAGAGATTGCCGCGTTTACAAAACCAGTTGTTACCATTCCGTGGTTTAAGTATACTTGGAAAGTCAAAAAAAGTTATCAATTCTTTGCTTCCTTAACCTAGAGGTTTTACAATCTAAGGGCTCATACACATAATCTTGAACTCTCGATTTCAATGCAGAATCACTATTTTGAAAATGCTTTGTAAGAAAGGTTTCTGGTTGTTGATTCCTAATTCTGAAAGAACCGTGATTTTTCTAAAACAATTTTCTCTTCAATCAGGAATGGCGAACGGAATGTCTAAATGGGGATCGTGAATCAATCGACAGCTTCGATTCAAAAAGCATGGCAGCAATAATATTCCTAGAAAAATGCTCTGTGGAATGAACAGATAGCAACGATCTTATAGAAGAAACGGTTTGATCTAGATCAAGGATGGGCAACCAGAATTCAATGCGGGTTTGTTGCATGTATGTTACGCACCTACGATCTAGATGGTACATGACAACTAGAGAAAAGATTTAACCGGAAAGAAAAAGATGTGGTGGTTGAATTGTGGACAACTTAATTTTGTAGATGATGAAACGCTGATGTTGTAAATACCTACTTTGACAGGTTATGTACATATTAGCATAACATGATGAAATTTGTTGCAGGCACTGTGTCTGAACAAGTTTAGACTGCAATGGTCTAACTGATCTGTTAATAGTTACAATTTGCCTAAAATGTCTAATTTTCTTGGAAGACTTTGATTTCAATGCACAATTAAAACAGGCCAAAATAAGAAGATCTTACTGTGATAACCATTAAATTTAAAAACAAAAATCTGCGAGTTAAATTTCTGATGTGCTATTGAAGCAACTAAATGAACACGGCAAAATTTAACAGCAAACAAGTAAAGAAAATAACGAAATAGGCAAATTTAAAAGGAAAAACTAAGACGAATAAATCTCCCCTTTGGGAAAGGACTAACTTATACCCAAAACGTTTCAGGTATTTATGTTATTATCTCCCGTACTCGATTGATTATGCAATTTGGAGCAAGATATACGAGCTAGACAAAATGATATTGAATCCTAAAAGTAGATCAGAACAGATTGTGTCAATAAAAAATGTTTTATCCACATTAAACACTGGATTTTAGAAAAAATCGGTCGAGGAAAAGAAATACAAAAAAGGAAATATTCTGTCTTAGATTGTATCAGCCCCAATATGAGGTATCATATCATCTCGTTATGAAAATAAGAACTGCTTTGCAAGAGCATTTTCTCTTCTTGGTTAACGAGAATAATCTTTTTCTCTTCTGGCGCAGATTAGATTTATACAGAATGAAACAAAAGCAAACCTATCGCATTATTTGGGCAATTATAGTTAGCTAAAACTAAACCAAAAATATAAATTCAATAAGACAATTCCTTTCTATCTTTTCCTTTTACTGTAAGAAAACCTGGATTATAATAATTTTGTCTTCATATACGTAATTTATAAATTAGGTTAGCTTCTATTCTTAAATTGTTACTATACTCATGCTGTCATATTTACCTTAATATTTTTTTGGAAAATCTAATTTCCAACTGAATTATCACTGTTCAGTTTAATTAGTTTCAATGGTATTGGAGTGGCACAAATCAAATGTTAGACTACATTTCTCAGGTCATTCTTGTTGCATTTTTTTTACGTTACGGTAATTGATAATTGAAACGTGAAACAGAGAATTTAGAACAAACCGGAAGCCTGTTTTAAAGAGAAAGACTCTAAATGTACATTTTCAAAAACTTCTCTGTATCAAATAACGTTTTGTTTGAACTATTGAAAATAGTCTTTATAACTCAACAAAGTTTACAAACAAAACAAGAACAACCTATTCCTATTTTTATTTACTAGGTTAGTGCACCTTTAAAATCTAATAATAGCCTAATATGTTTATCAAACTGCTGTATCACACAGAAAGCGGAAACCTTTCCAAAAATAATAATCAATCTTTCGTTCAATAAACAATAATTCATTAGTAGTTCTCTTACCGATATCAAACAGTATTCGATGGTTTAAAATGAAAATTTGTTCCAACATGGGCGGTCACATTATCAGGGATTCCGCGGTATGGTAGCGCAAACACTTAACGTTACAAAGTGACAAAAACCATACGAGCTATTAAACGATTAAAGAGAATAGACCGTAATTACAGTGAAGGATACACGCAATAGTAACTGCAAGTAGCAGTGCTACTTTAAACCGATCCGCGACTCGAGCCACACGCCCATGCAACAGGATCGGATTTGTTAGAAAAGTTAACTGTTTCTATCTGCTAAGCTGGATTTGAATGTTAAATTATATTTTTGACAATTTTATTATTTCCTTTTTATTTAAAGTAACAGAACTGGTTATTTAAATATTTTGTTTTGATATTTATAGCATATGCGCTGAAAATTATAGGTAATATCAATAAATATACATATTTTAAAATAAAGTTTAAAGAATATTTATTACAAGTAGATAATTAATAATTAAGTAGAAAAAACCAACAGTAAATAATCCAAGCAAAAATATTCGAGATCAAGTATATTTTAAAGACATTTAATAGTAGTAAGATTCTGCATTCAAATGTGTTACATACCATCGTAATACTTAAATAAGTAAGAATATTTCCAAGAGTTCCGAATACGTTCCTGTGCAAATCCAAAGTCGCAGACCAAGTCTGGCCCCTTCCAACCACCTGACGTGTATTATTACAGCTGGCCAGTCGCTTTCATTCAAGTATTTCTGTCTCGACAAAGCATACTACGTCCTTGTACTGACTATGAGATATCTGACACAGCTGGGTCTTGGTTCGTTGCATATCCATGGTTTGAGCACCGCATCGTTGGACGAGAATAATTCGGCTGAATGCATTCACAATAACGTTGCAGTTCTCGTCAGAATATTGAAACTCATTTTTGGCTTCTCTTCTATTGTATTGGTTGTAATCGAATAGCAACGATTTTTCCTTTTTTAATTTTAAAGTAACTGATCTAAATACAAATAAAGCTAAACAATAAGTATTCTTATTGTTAAAAATGTTTTCTATTTCGAGACTAAAATGAAATCGTAAAACAAGACAAATAAAATTCTTCAAACTTCAAATACTATACGACTTTGTGAATAGTAGATTACTTATTGAATAGAATGGAATAAAAGATAAGATCAACTTCATTTTTAAATAATATACAGGATGTTGCGTTATTCAAATTCCGTATATCTGTCTTAATTTTTCTACTTTTGAAATAGAAAGCAGAAAAACTATGGCCTTACGAAATTTCTTTTGCAATTTAAAGTTGAAATCTTGCTTTTATTAATAGAAGATAATTCTGACATTCAAATGAAAATGGTAATAATACACTTACTAAGAAAGGCATTATGTTGGCACATTTTTGAATATCAAGTTTCTACCACCTTAAACGGTATTTATAGAAAGGAAGGTTTTTGTTTTTTGCAAACGGCAGAAGATATGTCACAAATAGAAATCAAATGAATATCATGAGTAAAGAACAAATTTAGTCAAAATTGGACAAAAATCCCTAGAGAAATTTTAGTTAACTGAAAAATAAGATAGAATTGATATGCAAATAATGTCAGCTTCCAGTGTTGTCTCGATTCTAATTGCACGGGTGAAAATAAATCTAAGCAGTACGCAGACAAAACGGCAAAATTATGAGACTAGGTAGAAATCAACCCGTGACATAGAATAAATGATGTCGCGACGGAATTATTTTCATTCTTTGCTCTCCATCAGCTCCGACCTGACTTCTTTCAAACCTTTCTTTTATCTTACTTCCAAAAAGCGCCTTAGTGTTTGAAAAACTTACAATTAGCTAAAGACAAGAAAGTATTTAATAAGACTAGTCTGAAGTAGCAGCCGAGTCCTAGAGGTGTCACTACAATGTAGGGTCGAGATAGACCTAAAATATTTAAAACACCACCACAATAATATAATTGTCTAATTAGAAGTTTTCTACGAAATGTGCTAGTGTTCTTTGAGCAGATTAGGTAACAATATGTCATCCTAGTAGTCCAATTTTGTTTCGGAAAAAACTAAGTCAATGTGCTTTTCAACTCAAGCAAATTGTAATTTTAATTTTATCATTTGCCACAAGAAAATACAATACTTAAGGAAATCTTCCACAATTCGGAATTCTGAAATATCCCAGCAAACAGGGTAACGTCCAATTCACGTAATTAATTCGTCATTAGCATACAGCGAAATTCTTTAAATGCTGGCAGTCATTGGCTGGCCGCTCAGTAAGAAATAAGAAAACAGTAGGAGCGAACAAAGCACCAACTGACATTCTGTGGGTGATAGCTGGTTCATTGCCTACGGAAATCCTCTCTCTGGTCATCAGGTTCAAGGATGAAAAGTTGTCAAACTGTCACAGTTCAAAGACGCCATATCAGGATGTGAAAATACTAGAAAAGAAATAACTTTGATAACCAATACATAACGTCATATTTAATCGTGTAAAAAATACTAAACAGGAATGGTGTCCTTATGATGCCAATTCTTCGGATTCGTCATCAATGACGAGACATGTCCAATTAATCACGTGAATTAGACATCATTCTACTTACTGAGGTATTTTCCAAAATTCTTATTCTATTTTCCAGTTGCAATTAATTAATGTATTTTGATCAACTGGAAATAGTTTACGGTTTTCTGTTTGTGGGAATATCTAATGTGCTTTTTTCGTCCAACTGAAATTATGAACACACCATTTTTATAACCGTTTTGCTCATTGGCAAAAGTGGTGTTAACAGTTACCGTAAAATCATCAACGCTGCAGTTCTCTTTGCTGATTACGCGTTTGCCCCGTTCTTGAAGGTAATTATGTCCAAGAACTTGGGGACCTGGATGAACAACCCATCTAGCTTTCTATGTCGTTAAACAATAAAAATCTCTGTTCAGTGAAGACAGAACAGTACCTTCAGGCAGCTAGCCTCAAATGAAACTACACTTCTGGAGTAGGTACTTTAGGTTCAGTAATCGTTGTAAAAATTAACAATTTCTTAGTTAAAGAATATTTCGACACACCCTCTACTTTGTGTTGGCAGTCTTAGTATGTAGTTGTCAAATGATACTTTTGCATTATAGCAAAACAACATTTCCAAACTATACTTTAACTAACCGGGTACTGCTAGTGAGTTTAGCTGATATTAATTCCATTTGGCAATGTACTAATTGAAAAAACTGTAAAATATGAAGCTGAGCTTTTTATGATTTCATTTATATGATCTAAAACTTCGTGGTAATCATGTGCTTGGAGTCAATAAATTGTAAAAAAAGGCACCATTATCATTCGAGACTAAGAGACAGTTTCTTGGAAGAACCACTGTCATTTTAGCAGTGTTAGTTTTTGGCTACTTATTGAAAGAAAAAGAAATATGGTTTATGCGCAACACTAATAGCGTCACTTTTCTGTGGATCCAGTTTTTTTGTTCAAGATATCGTTTTGCTATCAATATTCATATCACCATAAACTGTATTTTTACTTTAGAAAATTCTTCACAGTGTGTTTATATTATAACCTATAACGGTACTATAATAACGTGTTTCTAAGCAACTACATTTCTTTTGCAAAGTCCATTCGCGCATTAGCTGCTTTTCTTTTTGCTTGTATTAATTTTATGTGACAGTCTGCAGTTTGTAATGTACATAATTGTAAATGTAAATATTATGAAGTCTTAATTTAGGACATGCTGCTTTTATACACCTAGAACTTGGTCTAGCTGAAAATAGCTTTACCACGTTGTACTTGATTATTACATTTTAAGGATCAACGCTTTGAGCTAGACATAAACACGCGAATATCTGGACCACCCTGGTAGATGACGAATGTTCTATTTTTGCTTACGAAAGCATAATTATACATATTCGTTGTTCAATCGAGTTTTTAGCTGTTGGCGTTGTACGTCTACATACGTATGTTTTAATCATAACGTTTAGTATAATTATTAATTTTTTTTCTTTTAAGAACAAATAAAATAGAAATAATGGGAAAGCAACAATACAATGACGCGTGGAAACTCTTTTTATTAAAAACATCCAATGACAATAACATTACATTTTATACACAATAAATGAAACGGCAATAATTAATTCCAGAGGTATTTCTATTTTTATTTGTTTATTTACCCGTGAAATTAATTATTGATGTTTCATTTATTTGTTTAAGAAGACATTCCAGGAAGTTAGGTTAGAGAAAATAAAATAAACAATAACAACATTTCGTTAATGTTGCTCTACCATTTCTAATTTTTTTAATAATAATAATTGTTGTTTACAGCCCTTAATATTTATTTAATAACATATAGTTCGTTTGGAAATTTTAAATTGAAAATTCCTTCTCGTACATTCATCATTTGTTTCTAGCTTCTTTTTTCTAAAGCAATAGAACTACTCTTTTCATGGGAGTTATAAAGGCTAACAAAAAGAAAAGAATGTTAAGAATGAAAAAACGGAAAGGTCTGTCCTTTCAAAATTTTCACGTATTTAATAATAAAACATTGTCTTCTTTTAAATAACATTATTTCAAATTCTTCTTTTTCATATAAAAAAACAAATCCTGAATAAAATCGAATTAAATATCATGGTGCCTTTTTAAGGTTATTATTTGAATCCAAATAAACAAAAAAAAACAATGAAATTGAAAGGATTCATTATAAATAACCATAAAAAAATCGAAAGCTTCACAGCTTGTAGAACGAATGACGTCAGGCTATTCACAATAGAACAGAGCTATGTAATAATAAAACCTATCTCTCATAACTGACATCCTGATGAAATGGAATTTACAGTTGCTTGAAGAATAAAATGAAAATATCTCTTATCATTTATCAATAATTATAATCAATATTTTATGCATTATAATTTATAAAATTACATTGTGTATTACGAAGCAGGGAATTGTTCCTTCTTATACCATGAGATCAATTAAAAATGTAGGCCAAACAACTAACCCTTTAATTGGTATGAATTCTAAACAAATAATTTTTTGTTGGCTAGGTTATAATTGTAGAAAGTTAATTAAAGTAACTTCGACTACGTCTTTAATAGACAAGCTAATAACTGTTGAGAATACCAGGTGTCCAAAAAACACTATAAAACTTTGATGTATGTATCACAAAAATGACATTGTGCACATAGTGGCGACTTTAATGAACCATAGCAGGTACTCTTAAACAGTTAGTGTACATTTTCATCCCATATCCTACCAACATGTAATCTTAGAAAGTTTAAGATAAGAAATAAACAGTTCTATGTCTGAACCTTTTATAACTTTAGACTGGATTAACCAATAACACCAAAAGAAAGAAAAATTGATTATGACTCTTGGACTCTGATTATGATTGTTTTGGGAAGAACCCAAGGGTTATTGTGTTGCGAATAAACTTCGATTCAGGTTTATAGATTTCCTCTCGATGTGAAACATAACAGTTACGAGAGAAGTCTCAACGTTGGGAATATAAATTCATTTGCTCGAGATTAGAAAAACTTTCAACGTACTTGAATCAGCGTAATTGCCTAAATGTGTGCTTCATAATGTATTTAGGGCATTATCCTGTATAAAATATTTCTAACGGTGCCAGTACAAAACACGATTCCATTTAGAATAGCTTTTTATTTGAAGTTTGAAGATATTTTTATAGTAGTTGATGTTACTCATCAGTACTGCAGTAACGGGCAATACCAATGCTAAAACAATTTTTGAATAAGATCCTCGTACTGTATTAGATGGTGTTAGACATTTCATGAACTTGTAAATATAGTCTAATAGTTAGTCTCAGGAGAAGAATGAAGGTCAATATTGGAATTATTATTGTTTGGCAAAACATTTTTCTTCCAAAATAACGTCCAAGACACAAAATCTATTATGTGACACGAAAAAAACGCATTGAACAAATTGCTTCTGGAACATGTTTAGTGCAAAAGAAGTTTTTTAAAATAAAGCATCAATATATGCATCTGGTCAGCTAAACCAATTCTCTTTACAGCTGCACGGCAAAGATTTATTTGTTAAAAACATAAACCAAATTGTGTCAATGGACCGAACGCAAATGATTCTCTCTTTTGCATACTTTTTACAAAAGAATTCATAGAAACAGATTTTATTACAGCCATCCATATAAATTAAAAAGCTAATGATCTTTTCAATTAATAATAACTCAATGAGAATTTGAAAATTAAGAATGAACTATTTCAATTAATATTTTGTTTACTTGGTTAATGAATGAAGTGGTTTGTTAAATTTAATATCGCGTTAGGATTTAAACCGGGCTATTGCTACAACTGCTAATTTTAATGTTTATTATTACCTGTACTAAACTACTTTTTATGATTACACTATAAAACATGAAATAGATGCAAAACAAGTTTTTAGTTAATTCATGGAACAGACGGATTTAAAATTTCGGATTACCTTAAATGTTGTATGTATGTAGTAGTAGTCTTACATACTCAAATAACTATTTCTTTGTTAATACATGCCTCAATAGTTTCTCTCTTCGTTTCATTCAATTAGGTCCGTTATCATTGCCTTTTGTCCTTAAATTCCTTCTTGTTTTCCTAAATGTATTTGACATGATAGTACTGTCTATTATTTATGATTTTATTTACTTCAGAACATTTTCTTTGCCAATAAGTTTTTAGTTTCCGGTACTTCTTTCTTCATTAAGTAAAAATATCTTCCGTACAATCGTACAATGTTTTGCAGTTTAAGTCATCTACCACTAATAACATCCCGTACTTCCTTTCAGATCTTCAGTTCTCTTGTTCTTTTGTTGAAAGACAGTTGAAAAGAGATTTTGGTGTAGAAACTACAGTTGCAATAGTTTTGGATGAAACAGTTCATGATCCTCAAAATACTATATGTTCTAATAACTGTTACAATAGTTTAGTTCTTTTAGTTCACAGTAGCATAGAATTTTCGTTAAACATTTTAGGAACTGGTCAAAAGGTTAAAGTAAATCTTATACCGGTCAAAGATTGTCCCCTAAATAATTTTTACAAATTAACTCTTTAACTAATTGATGATTCTCTGAATTTGGCCCTTTCTACCATTATTTTGGCGCAGCAAAAAGAATGAGAAGTCAAATCTTTCAAAACGAAAAAGACAGTAGACGCTGACTAAACAAAATACACAAACACAGAAACACTACCTACCACATTGTCTAAAAAGGTGTATACAGAATTAAAAGATTATTAAATTATTCTCAATCAATACACAGTTTAATATTATCTACTTAACCGTTGATATCACACACATTATTGATGAGCTAAAATTATATTTTATTGACTTACCATTACCACAGTAATTAAAAATGTACCATGAACGATTAAACTATGGTTGAATTATGCATGGCAACTTACCTGAAACAAAACAGATAAGAATCAATAAAAGCTTGCTAGTTTACAGTACTAATTTGTTAAGAAGAAAATTTATATTTTGGACATAACAAATTTCATTTTCAATATCTAAAATGTTATTGCAAAATAAATTATGTTGTTTTCTTGAAATCCACAAGATACTTTCTCGCGTTACATAAAAAATTTAAAAATCGTTAATTTTAATCAATTTCCTTAATTTCTAAAAATAAAGCGGTTGATGTTTTTTTATGTTTATGTTATACTTCAATAAGCATTTTTATACATAAGTGATGTCTGAGTTAAGTTTTTCTTTTCAAAACAATTTTGGAGAACACAATGACATAATCGTACAAAATTACGTAATTATTTAGTTAACCACACTGTTTATATTTTTACCTACTATTTATGTTAAATCTACATCAAAGTTACGAGCTGTATGACAATAGGTGAGTACAAATTAGCATACCTATTACAATCCTTTAAATTATTTTTTTTATTAACAAACTATAAAAATATCTGAAAACTATTTAGAATGTTTCAAGGCAAGTAATTAGCAAACTGATCATCATCACTTCAGTCTAAATTTTTCTTAAACCCTATAAAAAACAATAAAATGCTGCTATTATTAGTTCTTTAAATATTTTTTGTTAAATTAGAAACGTCAAAGTATTCAACTATTTTTATTTTGGTTACGTACGCAACTCGCAACTGTTTTTTAAGTATTCTGAAAAACAAGCAAAAGAAACAAATAATCCCACAAACTTTCTTAATTTCCACGAAATTCCACAGCGTCTTATACGGTAAATTGTATGTCCAAATAATGCTTTATATCATATTCTGTCTCCCTCTTTCCCACAAGCAGTATAATTCCTTCGACTGCTTTGTCACTATTTACTGAAAAAAAGCCTTTATAAAAATTTATTCACTGTAAAATTGTCATTTGTCAATCAGAAAATAATTAGCGACAATTAACCTATAAATTGTGTCAAATGTTAATTATATTTCAGAGTTTCACAATTTTGTAGCATATCGTTAGGTCAGTATAGTATAAAATTATAGAAAAATGTGGTATTTATGCATTTCAAATTATTTTTACTATAATAACTTGTCGATAAAAGCCTTTCCAAAAAAAAACCTTCCAGTATAACGTTGGAACTACAATATCGTAAGGCTTTTGTTTTTTAGGTAACCACTAGTAGTTAAATGCGGTGCTCGTAGGGTAATGAAATAAAAACAAGACCATCTTTACCCTCAATTTTCTCTATTCAAATAAATAAAACTTTTAAATTGGATTTCTTAAACTCAATTTAAGATTTTATTTTATTTCAAACCCCTAAGAGCTACCAGAGGAGATAAACATGAATACGTATCTAAAGATGATACAAACGATTTAAGGATAAATAACAGAAAAACATAATACCTGTATTGGAGTAAATCGGATTTTAACAAAGGAGGAGCGATAATCTATATAGAACTAAGAGGTAGAGTGCGCCACAAAAGTAATAGGACAGTAACATTAAAACTGTGTTATATCATTTTAAGCAAATTCTGTATTCTGGAATTTGTAAATGAGTTGAAAATTCGTAATGTAGTCACTATGTGATAGCTACCTGAATAACACGTTTAGGTGCCCGTCAGACTCGCTGCAATAGTACCTATCTAGGTAAAAGGCAAATCAATATTACATTTTATGCGAATTAAGACTGGTGCAAGAACGTGCAAATAAATAACTTATGCCATAGGTGCCGCGATGAGTCAACTAAAACCGACATTAAATGTATCCGCACTACCCTTTTTGCTACACGTAAGTGCTTTAAAAAGATCTTGGCGTAAGCATCACCCAAGCGTCCGTCCTGTCGACCTTGTTCACGATTTGTCATTAAATGCTCAATAAGTTGCTTTTGGTCTAGAAAGTTTTAATTCTCATATTTTCTCCTTCTTAATCTAATATTTTCTTTATCTTGTAAATGGTACTTTTCAGATATTTCTTGAAAAGTACATCTCTTCGACTCAACTCCTTCAACTCGTACACCTGGTGCAATTCACTGTATCGGTTTATCTGCTAAGTGGCAAAATCAACCTTACCTTTTTTGATTTTCTACTAGTGGATATTCTTGTACTACGATACTTTTATCATCACTTGTTGCGCTAGAGCTGCAATTCCTATCAAATATGCACGGCCTCGAGCGTGCATCGCCTTTACTATTCGTTTTTTTTTTTTGACAGCAAGTGATTCTAGACAACTAGGGCTTTTGGCTATTTCTTTTGTTGAAGATGTTCTTTTTTTAGTTTTTGCTCTGATATGATCTGTCTTTTAAACTAGGTTTTTGTTTTTTCTTCTCTGCTTGTTTGTTTTCTGGTCTACGGCAAGTGATTCTGGGCAACTAATAATTCTTGCTATTACTGTCGGTGTTCAAGTTCTCTTTTTTGGCTTGATTATGTGTTCTAATCTCCATACTCTCATCTACTCCAGAAATGTTTCTTTTACTTCCACGGATAGTTAGAGAACTGTAGTGCTGTCCGTCGCGATAGAATAAACAAAACGGTTCATTAGGTCCACGACGCATCTTTGTACTTGGAATCAGATTTCTTTCTTTCTGGCTTCCAGTTGTTAAATAACGTATTATGACGGAGGCTGTTGGAATTGTCGCATGCTTAAATTATACTAAATATTAAAACATTTCGACGTTTTCCCGATATAGTTCAGCATTTGCTTGAATCTCCAAATAGTCAGCAAATTCATCTGATTTAGATTTTCTTTCAATCTGCGCATCAAAACTGCCAGATACGAATTGTGGTTTACATCTTACTATCTCTTGTATGTGAGTGTATCTTCAGTAAAGATGATTTAATCAATAATTTATTTGTGAGTTCGCGCTAGAATTAGAGAATCATTTTAGAGTTACTGTCAGAATCACTGACACTTTATCACTTTCTAATTTTCAAATGAATGTTAGATGATTCTCTCCAGTTTGGTATTAATACAGTCTAATTTTGGTTGTACCTTATTTACTTTTACTATATAGAATAAACAAAAGTTTCTTGTTGAAAAATCTGGATGTTTCACTGTTTTACCAAAATAAAAGAGTAACAAGGTGTGTCCTATAGTTATAGTCTTGGGGATACACCGAAATGCATAGGATCATTTCTTGTTGGTAAAGAAGCACTTCGAGGTCGTCAAAATTTTTAAGACATTAAAGTAGTTAACTTCAAAAAGTTTTTCGTTCATTATTAAAGCTGTTTTGGTACATCATTGACGCGATAAGTATGACGGAATGATATCAATGATTTTGACTTAAATAAAAAGCTTGGGAACTTGTGTTAAATTATTGTTTGGCTGCTCCGTTTTTTTATCTTAAAGGATAATTCGGACCACCCCCTTTACCGACCTTAATATAACCAGCAAATATTCTTTATGTCTATATGGGATAAATTCTTAGTAGTGTTATTAACTCTCATTTTGACCTTAACAAACAGAAAAGACTATTTACAAAAGACAAGTAAGCACAAAAAATTAGTTAGCTCAGCACACAGATAGGCCAAATATAAATTTAGATCGGGGTTGGGCAGAATTGGCCCCAGGGGCCAATTAGCAAAGTGAAAACTAACTTTAGAGCAGAAATCTAACCAAACAATTTAGTTTTGATGTTCCAGTTGTAAAATATGGGAACGTATTTTGTCGTTATGGTAGACAATTTGGTCCCGGAGGCCAGTTTTCCCCATCCCTAATTCATTCATTTTAACTTCGACACAGTATCTGATGTGCAAAGCTGGATTATGCAACTACTTATACAGTTACTGAAAAAAGTTCGCACTAAACAGAAAAAACCGTTTTCTATTTTATTTATTTGTTTTTTATTTTAAAAATATTTCATATAGTATTGTACGACTGCAAAATCTTGAAGAAAGCTGAACTAGTAAATATCAAATATTAGTAAGTAGTTCATACAATAGTATTGATGTTTTTTTATACTATAGAATTCAGAGTAAGCCTTGACGTGATATTTTTGTAACAGTGTACTTTGAAATTTCACTAAAAGCTTCTAAATAAATATTTATAGGTTAAAAGTCTGTCATTTGTACCATTTTTTTAAAATTTGAATTGCCAATACATGTAGTGATTTTTGGTTTTTAGTTATAAACCTGAATTTGCTGGTTGTTTGTTGTATATGCAAATGTGGTAAAACCAAAGCCTACTCCGAATTGTATAATAAAAAGACGGGCTATATTTGTTTGTAACTGCGGTCATGTTATCCTTGAACATATCTTATTTATTTGTTGCACGAATATAAATCATAAATGCATAATCCACTAATTAACTCATTATGTTAAAAAACATATTTTGAATGTCTGAACAGATATACACTTATCACGTGGATGTAAATAAAAACTTTCTGGAATTATTTTATCTCCTTTTTAAACCATTGAAAATTATTACAATTTTTATTTTTCTTTTAAATACACAAAACTGGAAAATATTTAACAAATCTTAAAATAAGTTATGAACCATAACCTCACAATTTCTAAAAAAAATAAATCTCTTTATTCTGTATTCTCGGATTATTATTAACGTTATACTGATAATGGCGTTTCAGAGAATAAAGTTCAGTAAAATGAAGGTATTTTAGTTGATCCTGGAGGCGTTTTATTTTCGTTTCTGCGATCTTCCAACAAACTGAATTTATAAGAAAAATTGTTGAAAACATGAAACAGTCTGATAATAAATTCTACACCGACCATAACAAGAATTGAAACCGCAGGTATTTTTCTCTTGATTCATAAACATTTTTATAATACACAAGAAAAATCAAGAAAATATGAGAAGAAATAATATACGAAATTAATAAAAATATTAACTTAACTGTAATTAATTATAAATAACAATGGCATTTTTTCTTTACAACATTACATGTTTATAGTAGTTGCTTTTTATAGCCTTCAACATAGCTACATCTCATCACATCTTGATTTATTATTTGATTATTTGTGTTAACCTTATTAAACCCGTTCATCAACAGGGTAATCACAGGAAGTAAGTAAGCAATGAATTAGTCTAGAAGAATTTTTGCATCAAATGTCATCAATTTATAGGTTTAGACACAGTCTATATATCTATCGGACATTAAAGTCTTCAAAAGCAAAACGGTGTTCCTACAATTTTATTAGTGTACTTATTCATATAAAGTCACTACAACATTCTTTTATTTACATACCGGAATAAACTTTATAATCTTGTTTTAAATTAATAGTACCTTTAAAGCAAGTATTAATAATTATTATTTTATGTACAGTTAGTTTACAAATAAAAACCTTAGCATTGGACAAGTGAGTTTGATTCTCCTATAGTTTTGTTAAATTGCTAGTTTTACTTAATATCTAAATCCCCATTGACACATATAACAATTGTCGACATATTCTAAATGTGGTTTTATGTTCGTCGGGCGCCAATGTTTCCTAAGATGTTTTTCTTTTAGGGCCAAAAACATTTTCAGTCGAAGATGTCAAATAGCTTTCTATTAAAGAGAATTTACATTCAGACAAAGTACACTCGCTCAGATGGAGAAACTTCCTTAACCCATATCGGACTTTTGAAATGAGATTTCTCAACGAAGATCGATAACATCTCATCGAAATAGCTTTTTCTGAGCTTAAAGTTCGTAATAGATACATGATTTCCTCACATTGTTTCGAGGTTTTTTATCCATAAGTCGTAATCGGTAAGATATTCAACGAACTCCGAAGGAGTCGTTACTGAATTTGCGGAGTCTATCTGTCTGTATGTATGTATGTATGTCTGCCCGCATTTTTGTCAAATTTTGAAATTTTGACTTCAGATTTGGATTCTACATCAAAAACTAAAGACGGTATCTTCGTTTTTTGATAACTCTTCGGAAACATGGTCAAAATGGCCGCCAAAATCTGAAAAAAGTAACAAAACAGGAGTTCGTTGTGGTTATGCTTTGCATTCCCAGATGTTTTATTTTGCTATCTGGGGCGAAGTTGTGGTTCAAATCAAAGGGAATAACTCTGCTGAACACATCATTCAAACTAGTTACACCTTGGATTTCAGAATGGCATGATGGCATCAAAAGCAGCAAAAGTTTCTTGTGGGACCACCAGCCTATCTACTCATTCACACTTGATCAAATTCTGATCGATAGATGTCAGTCCGTAGGAGATATCGAAACGACACCAAAGGGGTTTCATTCTACTTAGGGTTATGTCTACAGAACTAGTAAAATGAGTTTTCTATCTTTCCAGATCCAGCAGCTAGAAGTCGCAGAAAATTATGCGAAATTCAATTCTAAAGACTTTTTTAAGCGAGTTGCGTTTGCAGATATGTAAATAGGGGGGCGTCATATGTGTTTTCCATACAAGAGTTTTTCGACGACAAACAAACGACGGTTGCTTTTCTTGCTATTTTGAAAAAATGGCAAAAAAAGCCAAGCATTCACCGATCACAAGATTGTGTAGATATAGTTCGATCCTATTTTATTTTTTCACTCCCGCCCTGGCATTTAGGAGAGATGTGTCTTTCTGGCACACCTTCGGAACGCAACGCCCTATCGAGATGGGACTTTCTTTGTCGTGAATGGTGCCTAATGACTCAACATATGAGCCTGGTCAAAAGCTCTTCGACTATTTTTCCATTTAGATATTACAGAGAACTGAATTTCGACTACCTTGACACATAGTAGTTGGCCATGGTTGCGGTCTTTTGTAAAATATTCGCTTTAATTAGATACTAAGTATCAGCAACAAAAATAGCTCTTGACTGTACCCCAAAACGCGCCAACTTGATTCCTAAATTTCTAAAAAGCCGGAAAAACTCAACTGTTTCAGAAAAATTGACAGTAGCGTAGTAAAATGGTGTCTACTAATATCATTTGACGTCTTGAACACAAATCCGAAAAAAAAATCAAAAACCTCGAAACAAGGTGAAGAAACCATATAACTGAGATTACGAATCCCTTGGAGAGTAGATTATCTTGGTCTGATATCGATTTTCGTAGAAAAATCTCATTTTAGAGTTATGCTGTTGCAGGGTGTGATTAGATCTCATGAAGCAAGAGAACATGGTAAAAGAAGAATAAACTTGTTTTTCGAAACGGTAGGTCAAGAAACGTCACATACTTAAGCACGAAGTTTACACGCAATCTTACTTATAAAATAAATTAAATATGAAAGCCGTTCAATGTTATCACTCTGCTGGTCGTTGAGATTATGAGATTAAAACAAAAGAATAATTGAATGCGACCTTGAAGAAGATTTTTGATCGAATATCTTTTTGCACTGAAGTGAAAATCTAACAATCTAACAAATAAATCTCTGGTTTTTCTAGGAAGCAGAAAGAAAGTTTGTTGTAGTTTTAGTTCAATACTCAACGCTACCTTCAAACATATTAAATATACGTAATGTTCCTTTACAGTAAATGTAAACTTAATTCATTATTTCTTTCATTAGATATTCACTTGATTTTTTAAAAATCGTACAATGTTGGAAATACTAAATACACCTTACCTTACCTTTATCATATTTACAGTTTTTTCTTTACTTTAAAATGTAAAACATGAGTGAATCCCTTCACGTGGTAAACCTGGTACCGTAAAAGATTTCAAACTTTGAATGTCGACATGGTTTGAAGACAGACGCCAAAAAGTTTAAATTAAATAAGACTTAAATTCAAATTAAATAAAGTTTATTAACGCTTTATGGTTTTTTTTATTACAAGAAATTATTTCAAAGTTTTTTGAAGTTCGTTCTGGTGAACAAAGACGGTATAAAGTATGAACCAACTTGGTATTTAGAGAAGCATCAGAAATAGTACGTTTTATTTGCTATTATGTCAAGTCACGGGAAATTCCTTCCACATGAGTAATTTCATGAGAAAATACTTCGTGGCCGAGCTAGTTTAGTGACTACTTTGTTGTTTTAGTTACGTTTAACGATAACTCTGGCCTAATTCAGGGAAAAGGTATGAAGAGAACGTTGTATAACATAAATAAATCCTACCACCGTTTCATATTTAACTAGAGATAAATTCGAGGATATAAATTTCCTACTTTATCTAATTTTAAATATTGTATGATAAAATACATTGATAAACCTTAATGGTAAACGAGGGTGTAGGTGCGTTGTGGAATCCTGCGACCGAGAATGAAATATAAACAGCTCTTCCGGAGTGCGTGCGGTAATTGCTACTCCTGCGGGTTTGCAGGAACTTATTCGCTTTCATCCGTTGTTCCCGTTGAAGTGTTTTACTTTCCCTGCTCTTGTTGTCTGAGTGCTTTACGATCATTTTGTTCCTGCTTGCTACCGTTTATTTCTGTTTCTGTTAGTGTATAGGCAAAACACACCAAACATCAGTTGCTACATAAAATCATGCAATATTCTTTGGGAAATTAGTTTTGACCCATTAAATGATAGTATAGTTACATCTCCGGATATCTCTATTCTGAATTATGCCGTTGTTACAGCTAATCTTCCAAACTTGTATTATAACGATATGGCGGGCGTTACACAAGTTGTGTAAGTACTATCGGTAAACGACAACATAATCATCACAGATAAAAGCGATTTTCTGCGAGCTAGATTTTTGATGACGATTACTAGATACAGAAGATAAGATTTATTTATTTGCCCGGAACTACAAGGAGATTCTGTAGAACTTAATCGCCTTTTACACATAAAAGTAATTAGAGGGTATTTGTTATTTAATTCCTTCGCCAATAAAAATGCTTTTACGAAACTGAAAATTACACCGTTGTATTTCCTTTTTATAGTCTTGTACATTACATAGATTTTACAACTTTTAACATAGGAGAGTATTAAAGCAGATATTTTTATTTTTATTGCTGATATCATCAATAAGGTTGAAATTGTTAGGCTAACAACAAATCCCTGTCAGTGTGGCTAAATCTGTTCTTCTTCAAGTTCCGAAAATTGAGTGGCAATGTGGCATCCGTTCAGTGTAGATGATTGCAGTAAAATATTTGCGTACATTTGGAAACATTCCATATAACATTGGTGATCCTAAAAGTGGAGCGCAGTTGGTTAATCAGATTTGACAAGAAAATACCAAATTTAATTTTTTGATCAGTTTAGACTTTTTCCCAAAAAGATTCTTGGCACATCTAATTTAAGTTTATTTGAGATAGTAAATAAAACAGAATGGTTTTAAGTTAGAGTTATTAACAGAACAGCTCCAAAGTCAATATTGCTATAAAGTAAGTTCAATGTTGCTTCCATATTTTGCATAATCTTTATCCATTCCTGATGTTAGAGCTTCGCGGTCAGCTTTGTCAATAGACTATTTAGTTTTACCGGTTAAAATTCTTGTGCAAATGGGCAAGATTAGAATTTCCTTTTCCATTTCAATAACGACATAATTCAAATCAGGAAAATGAATATTCAAAGTTTAGAATAACGTTCTATGTATGGTGTGCACAGAAGATCAAGATTACACGAGTAGTGTTCAATAATCTATCTACTTTAATATGAAAAAAAGTAAGAAGCGTTTCTGGACAAGTCTATTATGATATGTCTCGAGGTAGCTCATGTAAAGTCGCAGTTCAGTGCGATTATAACATTCTAACATGTCCAAAGTGTTCTAGCAAGAAATTGTTCAATTTGGATCACCATTCTACGATAAGATTTTTCACAAACAAAGAGAAGAAGGTCCATGAACGAATGGCTGTAGTTTATGGTGAGTCTTCTCTTCTTTCGCATGTGCCATCCTTTCCGCTGTTAATCCTATAAGCAGCTAAGTTCAGCACGTCCACCATCCAGTGCGCTGCCCAACGTCTGTCTTTGCTAATCTAATTAAATGTATTGTCTCTTTCCCGGGCGCTACATACAGTCTAGCCTTTCAGACCAATGAGTCTCTGCGACTTCGTCGGTATACTACGACCGCTGACAACAACACAAAAAAACGTATCAATACCACGCCCATGGAACGCCGGCAGACTCAGCCGCTCAACCACAACGTCCGCCAAGCAAAAAAAAAGGAGTAGGCACCAAAAACCAACAAGATACCAACGCTGAATGTATCTATATTCGTCCATCAAGTATCATCACTACTCTGATCGAAGACGCTCGGAGCAAGCCTAAATGGCCTTCCGCCAAAATGGGGGAAAACAAAATATTGAACAGCAGCAGCAGCAGTATCTTATAAAATTAAGTTTTGGAGCAAGTAGTCTGAAAGGAGTAAAGAATTTCTGGAGAAACCCGCCAGAAAGTTGGGGATTTAATTTTGTCGGACAGACAAATGAAAATTTCCCAAATAGCTGAAGTAATGGGCATTTCGGTAGGTACAATTTAAAAAATAATTCACAAAAGTTAGACATGTTCAAAGTTAGTGCAACTTAGAGATGCTCCGTCAGGACAAAACCAATTTCTCTTCTATCATTTGGTGTTTGGAAATAAGACTTGGGTGTATCATAGATATCCAAAGTAAAGTTCATAAAGTAAAAGCACAAGACTTCCGTCATCCCCAAAGCGCTCAAGGTAGGAAAATTTGTAGGCAAGGTCATGGGAACTGTCTTTTGGGAAGAGAAAGAACTTTTCTTCCGCAGTTCCTGCCACGAAAACAACTATAATTAGGAAGAACTGTGTTAACACTTTTAAAAAAATCTCTTTGTGGGGTAAAGAATCCACTGAAGACGAATGAAGGTTTTCCGAAAACCTGAAGTAGACGGTATTTCGATAGGTATAATTTGGAAAATAATCCACGAAAAGTTGAAATGTCCAAGATTAGTGCAACTTAGACATGCTCTGTTAGGACAAAATCAAGTTTTCTTCCATCATTTAATGACTGGAAACAAAACTTGGGTGTATCATAGAGATCCTGAGTTCAAAATGGAGCCCATGCAGTGAAAGCACAAAACTCTCCCCACCCCTAAACAGTTTAATGAGGGAAAATCTGCAGGTGGGGTCATAACAACTATCTTCGGAAATGAGATAGGATAGGACAGCTCCTGGAGTTCTTTTGTTTGCGGAGTAAATAATCCACTGACGATGATCTTCATACTGGGCGACCTGCGAAAGCAATTTATAGAGAAACATGCTAGAAAGTCGGAGATTTAGTTTTATACGATAGACGAATGAAGGTTTTCCAAACAGCTGAAGTAGAGGGTATTCCGATAGGTATAGTTTGGAAAATAATCCATGAAAAGTTGGACATGTTCAAGGTTAGTGCAACTTGGCGATATTCCGTGAGGACCAAATCAATTCCATTGTTTGATGACTGGAGATGTATCATACAGATTCTGAGTCGAAGATGGAGTCCATTTTTCCCACCCCTGAACAATTCAAGGTGGAGAAATCTGTAGGCAAGGTCAGACAACTGTCTTCTGAGATGAGATAGGACTTTTGTTCGTAGAGTTCATGCAACACAAGACAACTGTAGCTGAGAATTGAAAAAACTTCTGACAATATCTACCTAGTCCGTAAGAAGATGAACTATCGAAACGGATGCATAGTTGAGAATAGAAGAATTAAGGATGAATCGTATACAAAGTGTGTTTTTCTTTTTCCATAATTTATGTGCCTGAGCAGGTTGTATGGTACATCGTCGTTCTGTTAGTTAGTTAATAACATGAATTATTCAAAATAATGAGCTAATACAGTTCATGCCACATAGAACCAAGTAAAGAAAAATGATAAAAAAAAGATGAAGACAAAAATATCTCCAAGCTTCTCAGAAAGATTTCAAAAGAAATTCATTCGCTCCTTAACCTCACAATAGAAAAATCTTACTCTAAACATGGTAAAAATCAAACAAATAAAATTATTGCTAATTTCTGTAATTAATATTCAGTTTAAATTAGCAAACAAAACAAAAAGTAAATAATCAATGTTCCAGTTTCCATTTACTTTACTTCTTGTAAGTTATTATTATTGACAACAAAGTTATTGAAAAGGGCAGAAACGTTGTGTAGTTAATTTTACAGTTGAAGCACCAAAAAAATAAACATAAAAGTACTTCAAATTTGAACTCCGAAACCACCTTTTTATCGATCAGTACAATCGCAACTTAAAACTAATTTAAAAACCGATTATTAAAAGAATATTTAATTTGCTGATCAGAAAAATTAATTACAATATTTACCTGATAGTTTAATAAGATAAGATTCTGTATACTATAAATTTCTATTGAAATTCTCAAAATGGCTATCTTGAGAAATCTAAATTCCCATAAAAATAACTACTCGATAATAAATTAAGCAATAAGAAACTTGTAAAACGTGAAGTTTCAATTTGATAAGATTAGATGTTGCAGATTTTCTCTGCAATTTATAATTATTGTGGAGCATTCCCAGATTTAGAATTTGTCAAGGAGAAAAAAATATACATAAATATGTATTTTAGAAAACTCATCTGTGCATTAAATCATCGCCCTGTGATTTATTCTGCTAGAAATTTAATAAATCACAATTTTGCTTAAAATGTCAAAACAATTTTTAAGATTGCCTGGAGTTTCAAATTTTATTTTGCTGGATCCACCTACAAGCTTATGTAAAGTAAAGCTTTTTCGACATAATTATTCATTTCGTGCTTTGATTTTGAATGGAAACTGAAAGTAAGAATTATCTTTAAAATTTATAGCTACTGTATTCAATAAAATACTCTTAATGCTGAAAATCATCTGTTGGATTATTTGTTTTTGTAATAAAGTAAAATGACACAAAGCTAGCACGTCAAAGAAACAGAGCCATTGTAGTAGTGTGTATTGATGGAAGTATGGCCAACTTGATAAAGTAGTATTTGTTCAGGTGTACAGTTCACTTATTACAGCTCTTTTCATCAATTTTTCAATTTATTACGTCTTCTGTTTAAAAGAGGCATTTGAAATATTAGTTGTGGTACTGGAGGAAAATAATTTCTCAAGAGTGTAAAAATAGAAAATGCAAAAAACAATTATTAAGTCACAGTTCGTTAATAAGTTCAAAAATCTAAATGAAATGCTATAGTTTTCTTCTACCATGTGATTTTCTCAATATATGGGGTCAGCTTTTTCTGTCTTCTACCTTCGATTTCATTTTGTTACACACCAAACTTGGGGTTTATTATCTTAACTCGTTAAATTGGACACCCATCTCAAGTAGCTTTATCTTCATTTTTTTAATACTAACCCTTTTTCAATAATTATAATTCTGTACTTAGTTCAGCGAACGGGATACACCTACATCAGCTATGACTATTCATACTTCAGTCGGCGTGCAATCTGATCTAGATATCCATTCATTTTTAAGAATAACGAAAATATGCCTAATCAGATCATACGCTGTTCTTAATAAAAGTTTCTTCATATTTGCCTACAACGTCATTGAAGAATTCAATTCACATTGCGTCTAAGTTATTACAATCTTCTGTTTTGCTAATGCTTGGCCTCCTGTTTCATCAAGATCTTTCCAGTTAAAATACGTAAAAAAAGTATCCAATGGACGATCAGAATGTTACTGAGGAGGCCAAAAACAAGGGCAAAAAATATTTTTGAATATCATCAGCACCGATTCCCAAATGTTTGGTCATGTTCCGTTCCGGTTAGCACTCTCAATTCTGAATAAGCAATAGCATAATATAAGAACTTTGGGCAAAGGCCATGGTGGAGTGGCAAAAACAGCAAACAAAAGAATGCAGAAGACAAAGAAATGAAATGGTTGTAGCTATAGCAAACTGCTTTGTAGTATCGTTTGTTTTAGTCAGTGTTTTTGGAAGCGAAAATTAATAAGAGTCCTATTCAGTTCATCCAAAACGTATGTATTGTAAATTTTTGAATGAGGTGGGCAATAAATCATCGATCAGTGCTTTTCCAAGATGATTCACGATATAAACCAATAAATATATACTTAATATTCTACGCATAAACAAGAATTGACGCTGGGCACTTCCTCATAATTCTTCTTACCATATTCGCTACTATAAGTTTTGCGTTCGTTAACAACGACAGCTTTATCCTTACTATTTCCGATTTAAATTATGGCTTTCTTAAAATTCGTCATCTTAGTGCATATTCTTTAGATTTTATCATAGTAATAAGTAATCTATATCTTTTTTTATTGGTACGCCAGCTATAGTGGTTCCACAGTTACAATTAACTTTGGCTGGACTGGTATTGATTTTTAGGACAATTTAATTTTATATATTTTAGGCTAAGTTTTCAGAAATTTATAATATCACTAAATGACTACCGCTAAATTTTGAAAATAATTTCTTACTGAAAGTCCAGGTCTAAGGCTCCTTAATGTCCGAAGTCCGTGTGCAATGCACACACAGTGCGCAACTTGAACTGTCCCTAAATATAATTACCCAAAAGGAAAAAAATTGGAAACAACCGTCACAAGGAAGTTAACAGTTTCAGTAAAAAAACTCGTGCAAGTGACATGATTTGAACGATCTTCGGTTGCGTAGTAAGACTAATCTAGTTTTATTCAATAAGCAAGAGGCTAAAATAACAACTTCTGAGCTGATTCAAATATACAATTGAGTATGTTTAGGGAACACATTCTGATAAAAGATTGTTTCAAGTACGAGAAGAGCAAGATTACAGCTTAGCGTTTTCGAAGACCTGGTCTAAATTATCTATTAAGGATTACGGAAAGACAGAAACCTCAAGGTAATGATAACAAATAAAGATTTTCCAAATCGTGATATGTTAAAGAAATGCTTTTTATTCTTTTCTAATATCATAGTTTCTTCATTCTTGCAATCCTTTTAGGTAGAATAGCAGTCATAACAAGATACTGCGGCAAAATTCTTAGTTTCCTAATTCCATTGAGCTCTTTTCCTGAAATTTGTTTGGCTCTTTAGTTCTTAGCTTATGCGTATATTCAGCGAACTCCAATAGGAATCGTTACTGAATTTACGAAAACTGTCGGTCCGCATTTTTTAAATTTTGAAATTTTGACTTCAGATTTGGATTAATCAAAAACTAAAGACCACGTGGTGTTTTCGTTTTTTGATATATCTTCAGGAACATGGTCAAAATGGCCGCCGAAATTTGAGAAATTTCCAAATATTTTGTTTTTAGTTTAGAATCGTATTCTACATCAAGATATAAGAGATAGGTATACTTTTAGTTTAGTTTAGTTGTGGTTATGTTTTGCATTCTCAGATCTTGATACTCATATTTTATTTTCTCAATTAATTGTTGGATTCTCTATTGATGACTGATATGGTTTTTATAGGTATTTGTGATTTCAACACTTGCCATCGCCTTCATACTTATTGTTTTAAATTGATTTTCAACTTCAACACATTTTGTCCAACGTCTTATTTTTGCAAGTATTTTATTGTACGGGATAATCTGCTTTACCTACACGTTTTGCATTCTCATCGGTCATTAAGAAATTTAAAGTTTTTTTACCATTATGCTGCATGGAGTATGATTTTCGCTTACTGTATACAAGTCAACGTTAGAAGTTTCCTTTGGGCTTTGCATTTTTTTGACATAGACATTTTGTTTGAATCCGATATTTTTTAATCTACTTACGTAAAGGAACAACAGCAGCCATTGGGTTACCATAGATGTCTCTTTTAGTAATAAACATAGCGAATTATCTTTAGAAAATGTAGACAATGATCATTTTCAGTCAATGATCTTTCTTGTTAATCAAGAGAGTATATAACAAAGTTTTTGACATGGTTTTGATACATCTATTGAAAGAAACTCCAAATTTCTATAAACACCTTAATATAGAGATCAAGAAGAATAGCAAACAATAGCAAAGCAATCATAACCTGTATAATGAATGAAAAACGTTAAATGTTGAAATACATTCTGGAATTAAATTAAACAAGTTATAAGAGCTGTTGTGCGAGATTGATTTTATACATATATTTTTAAGCTGGGGTCCTTGCCACGTGCCTACAGCTTTTGATAGACGATCTCGCAATTTAAATCTATATTTATTCACTACAAACGAATACTCTAGGCTTTTCATTATATATCAATAACAAAGCTGATTTCATTGAATTCTAGAATGACTATTAAATAAAAAATATTTAATATCCTTTCATTTAGGCAAAGTTAATTATGTTTTGTTATTGCTTTATTTTTAAATTTACTTTGTTTTGTTGACAGATGCTACAAAACTCATAAAAACAGTTGAAACACAAATGAAACAAAATTATAAAAATGGAAAAACACATGAAAACTAACAAACCCACCTTATTTTATCTTTACTACCAATTAAATTATCATATAAACTAGGAATATTTCCTTAAATTTCACTTAATTTTACATATTATTTATATTCACCAACAAGAAACGTTATGGTTTATTTCTATTTTTCTAATAAAAATAAATTTAATTACCGTATCAGATTCAAGCTATTTCTTTTCAGGATCATTTTAATTGTGAGCAAGTTAATTTGAATACGATTTTCTTTGGTAGTTAACAACCTGATTATTCAATTATATTCAGTTATTAGTGGTCAATAACCTTGATAGAACTGGAAATTGTAATCGAGATTATTATTAACTGCGACACGTTGCTGCAACTCATCGGGCACAGTAATAAGTAGTCACAAAAATCATATGCAGCATTTAAATGTACTAGTAACAATTGAAAGTTGCATGTTTTGTTTATGTTATAAAGAACAAATAATTATCTTTACAGTATGTAGTTTTAACGGATTTCCCAATAATAGGGTTATTTATCTCATTGATCTTTTTTTGCATTGAATTTCCTTGTTTTTTTATAATTAGTATTAATTAGATGAGGTTCCAGAAATAGTTTTAAAAGTAATTCTATGATTATTAGTCGCATTTAATAGAATTATTAATCCTTATATGGAAAAGCAATTAAGAACCAAGTGACGTAGTATTTGCAATACAACATAAATAAAACATGTATCCATAAAGATTAGTACCGAGAACTTCACTTTAGTTAAAAAGTCATTCAAATTTCCCAAATAGATAAATTTTCACATGACACAGATTCCCTGAACTAACAAAATTAACTCGCAACTTTTATTTGTATAATCGGTTCAAGCTAAATTCGTTTACTCCACAATCCACTTTCGAAACTTTTAGTTACCAAAGCCGAAATTTGCAAAATGTCAAACTTTGCATGATCGTTATGTAAACGAAATAACAATGTTTTCGTACTGCACTGTAAAGTATTAATAAAATTACCGCGCTACGCGAATTTCAACCTTATGCTAGAGACAATCTGAAGCAAAATCGTCTATGTCAGGTCCGTACAATCGAATTAGTAGCAGTTTGTGTAGTGGATCATTCATAAGTAGCTGTGACGTCACGAGCCTGATCAATACTACATGGGACGGCCTTTTGGATATAGTGCGCAAGCGCACTTCATTACGGCCGTCACATGTGCAGATTACGGACGATTGTGATTCATATAAAAATTAAATTGCTTGGAACTCACTACTGGAGATGGTTATACCAATGAATATAATCCCTGTATACCGGTAACGCGGAAAAAGAAAATACCTACTTATATTTTCCTTCAGTAAAGTTAACTAACACTCGGGGGGAAATTTAAATAGAAAATGCTTTTGCAGAATTACAGTTAGTGTCAATCAAAAAATACGTTAATTAGTTAATTAATTAAATAACTAAGTTAGAAGAGAATTGACGTTTTCAATTTTTTTAATTAATGGAATTTGCATGTTAAGTTGAAAATTAAAAAAGGCAACAAAACATCTAAATCGAAGCAAATGAGTACACCTACCTGGTTTCAATAATCATCGTTTTGTATTATTTTAACGAATTATTATCTTTTAGTTTTGAACTTAGGTTCATTAATACATAGTGCAATAACTCTTTATGAAATTGTGTAACTAAACATCTTGTTTTGATAAGAAATTGCAAAAAAGTATTATATTCTAATGAATACAGTAAGAATGTTTTTCTTTTGCAGAAGATATAGTAAAGTTAAGTCAATATCGAGCAAATGTACATAGAAAGGAGTTGAGATGAAAGTCTGAGAGGAAACAAGGTAATACCAAAAGTAAAACAGAAATACTGCACTCTACCTGCTACTAACTCCAAAAGAATGCTATGGAGTAATAAGCAAGAGAAACAATAAAATCCAACAGAAAGAATCTGCAAAAAAAATAAATAGATCTGCAACGTATAATATGTAAATCGTAAAGCATTGAACAAATCATTAAAAGTCAGATGTCCAGAAAATGTTCAAAATAGAAATAAGAAGAATTTTGACTATAACTTGTCAAATAACATACAATCGTTTTCCAAGTTCCAAGTTTTTCAAGATTTCAATTCCCAAATAGTACACATAATTTATTCTGCACGATCATTTTTTGATGAGTTGGATAATTCTAGAGAACTGTTAGTACTATGGAAAAGCAGTGTTTCTTTTCAAAGTACACTTCAGAAGTTATGTACCATGTTTTGCAATTTGAATCCCAAATGGAATGTTCCTACAGTTAAAGTTTCAAAAGTACGGTACTATATTGAATCTGGCTTCAGAACGTAAGCTTTCAAACTTTTTTTGCAAAAAAATGATTCCGCTACTTTTATCATGTAGGCAAAGATTTGTCAGTATTATGAACGTGCAGACTAAGTTTTTTAGTTTCTTCAAATCATTCATTACATTTTCTTCCTATCTTACTTATCGGCATTTCACACACTTCTTAAGCTTTCGGGTTTAATTTTGAAATAATTGTTAGGTATTATGTTTTCACTCATCCCATGGACACGTCCAAATCAAGCTGTTTGTTTAATCTTAATGATATGTCCATACGATAAAGATAACACTTCAAAAAGCTACAATGTGGTCTCTTTTAAGAATCTAGAAGGGGCACATCTTTTAAAACACAAAAACGTAATTCTCTTGTTTTACTTTCCTAAAACCAAAACAACTGTTACTGTTACGGTATTGAAATTAACTGAAAAGCATTCAATGAGTGACATCCAATGGTATCAAAATCATATAAATAATCCATTTAGAAAAATTCATGTCTATGGCCTATCTTTGCACAAAAACAAAAATCTCACCACTTTCATGTTTAGCTTTTAAATCTTCATTGGTTTGCACGAGTGAATAATTCAAACGAGTTGTTATTGCCAATATCTTTATAAAGAGTGTCTCCAAAAGGTTGGGACATGGCTCAACTATAGCCTCTTGAGATAAAAATAAGAAGATTTAACCCAACTTACCTATATCCAAAATCGTCTCGTTAAGTTGGTACGAGGCGTCAAAGTTTTTTGAAAAAAAAATTAATTTCGCGTATAAAAATAGTAGGCTTTGATCGATTTTTATAATTTTTGGTATGGCATGTTTTGTGACTTAAAAGTCACGTTTCGAGATGGTTTTGGTCATCATCAGTAAGTTGTAAGTTATTAAACAAAAATGTCGCAGTACAGATTTGTTGATAACTTTTTAGTGCCTAGGTTAAGAACATTCAATTTTTTTTCCAAAAAGATACTTTCTTTAGAAATATTTTTTGTATCTTTGTAATTTTTGATAAAGCTTAAGGTTTGCCCGCAAAAAATAAAATCTGATCTAATGATCATGCTTTTTTGATAGGAATAATCTAGAAATAATCTAGTTAGCCGGAATACCTATCTTAAAATGGCAAATGAGTATCATTTATTTGTTACATGTCAAAATGACAGAAGTTTAGTCTGATAAAAATTAAGTAATTAGTTTAGCATTTTTTTATTGTAATTTTAGACTAGTTATCACCAATGAACTTTTCATTACATGCGATGTCATAACCTATCAAAAATTACAAAGATACAAAAAATGTTTCTAAAGAAAATATTCTTTGGAAAAAACAATTGAAAGTTCTCAGCCTAGGCACAAAAAAGTTATCAACAAATCTGTACTGCGACATTCTTGTTGAATACACTTACAACTTACTGGTGAAGACCAAAACCATCTCGAAACGTGACTTACAGTCACAAAACATGCTATACCAAAAATTATAGAAATCGATCAAAGCCTACTATTTTTATACGCAAAATTAATTTTTTTTCAAAAAACTTTGACGCTTCGTACCAAGTTAACGAGACGATTTTGGATATAGGTAAGTTGGGTTAAATCTTCTTATTTTTATCCCAGGAGTCTGTAGTTAAACCCATGTCCCAACCTTTTGGAGACACCCTGTATACTAGTTGGTCTCTCACCCATTCAATACTCGCAAATCAGCTTGTTGCAAAAGCTTCTACCTTATAGAAAGTATTATTGACTGAATCGTGATCTGTCTTGGTTAAAATTGTTGCTTTATAAATATTTAACAGGATGTTGAAAACAGCTCTCCTCGATCTTAGGTAGAGGATGAGTGATCCAACTGTATTCTATCACTTTGCAAATATGATTTGATCAGGTAAGCTTTATATTAGTAGAGATGCGACCGAAGTTTTCTGCAGTAATGTAGACTTTGTACGATACCACTTTGCCTACCTTAAAAGTTTTCAATTTCAGGAGCCTTCATTATTCGTCGAAGGTTTTCTCTAAGACGTCAGTCATGCAGGTGTTGTATTATAATAATAATCAGTATCTGGAACGGAACTAAATCGGGATCGGAAACGGTCTTATGTTTAACAAACTCCGAAGGAGTCGTTACTGAATTTGTTAAGTCTGTGGTCTGTCTGTCTGTATGTCTGTCCGCATTTTTTACCAAATTTGGAAATTTTGACTTCAGATTTGGATTCTACATTAAAAACTAAAGACAATGTGGTATCTTCGTTTTTTGATAACTCTTCGGGAACATGGTCAAAATGGCCGCCGAAAATTGGAAAATTTAAATTTTTTTACTTTAGAATCGTACTCTACATCAAAAAATAAGATATACACATAGTTTTAGTTTTTTGATATCATCTCGGGAACATGGTCAAAATGGGCGCCAGAATTTGAAAAAAGTATCAAAGCAGAAGTTCGTTGTGGTTATGCTTTGCATTCCCAGATGTTTTTCTAATAGAGTCGAAAAGTCTAACGAACATTCACTTGCGTTCACTGATTGAGAAAAGCTTCAGCATATGTATAAAAATTGTTTATATCTATAAAGTTAGTTGCAAACGTATTAGCCGCATAGTGTACATCATTGACAGTCTTGTTGTTCACTTCATGGATGTGTAATTGGACTAAGAGACATTTGCCTTCAAATAAATTAATTTTCTGCACATTTCAGAATGGGATACGAAACTAACGTTCTTTTATCTTTTTTGCTTTCTAATATAACTTTCCTGGTTTTCGTCCTTAGCTTTTAAACTCGATAAGATTTTCGATGGTGAATCTCGAACATACTGTATATCTTAGCTCGCAATACAATAAATGCAGAAGCACATGAGAGTTGAAGGAATTTAAGAAAAAACAAAACGCATAGTAATGTAGTAAATCAACATGGTTTCTATCCAAATGCTCATTGTTTAACCAATTTTAAAAAAGTAAGATAAAATCATAAATGCAAAATATGCAACATAGAATTATATAGCTTAGACGATAAATCAATAAGTGAAATCATTTCAGTAGAAATGGTTGTTACCTTTCTTATTTCACAGGATACATATCTTAACGATCAACCTGTTTATAACGTGGTTACCAATAAAACTATTAAAAAGAAAAAATATACTAAAGATTTCAAAAATAGAGGAAATGAAATATTAGATCCGTTCCTTTGAGCAATTTTATGTTCTACATATGAAAATTAAGGTTCGTTAAGAAAAAAATTCAACGTTTCTAGAAAATATTTCCACCTTTAAATATACCGTTAAGCAAACAAATTTTTACAAAACAACGCAATTTTATACACAGCTAGAATATATCAAATCTCGCTTACGCATAAAAAATGTTTAGTGGCAGGGTAAATTTTTTCAAAATGTCAGGTTTTTATTCAAAAATATACACGCAATTTTTTACGAGTGATTTAGGCACTTTGTCCTGATTATTTTAACCTACATTTTTGTGGGCTCGTTTTGTTAAACCTGATTTACTGTTTTTATGTTACCATTAATGTCTCACGAAGGGATGTTTCTACGTTTTAATAACAATATTAATTTAAAAACGGACTTTCTATTGTATTTCGTGGTCACATTCATCAGATGCGAGCAAGATCAGTCTTCTACAACGAACACATCTACTTTTTTCATATCTTCATATACAGGTTTCTATCATTTGCATTTTAACGGAATATTTAGTATCTACAGCCTCGTGTATCGTTGTAATCAAATAAGATCATCGCTGAACTTGTATCTTCCGGAAGATGAGGATGTCTAGGAATGTTTGCTGTAACAGTGTGAAAAATATTAATTTACCTCTATTTATGTTAAATTTGCGAACTGATACTTAAAGATTGCTTTTCTAATTTTGCCGATCTTTTAGATTTTAACCATAAATTGCCTCGGAGTTGTTTTTATTTATTATCTTTACAGTTTTAAATTATACAAGAATTTCCGAATAATCAAAAGAAAACAACGGACAATAGAATTCGTTAGATACATATATTTACGCAAGCAATAACATCTTAAACAACTGTTGTAATGGCGGCTAATTACTTAGAGTGCAGGTGTATCAAAGGCAGGTGGTAAATATGATGAACTTAGCCAACGGTTTTCTCGGGTTTTGTAATTTGTATAGTGAAACGTATATCGCTTTAACCAGTAGCTGATGAATTATTTACGTCTGCCATACAAATGAGAACTTGTTTTTATGAACAATTTTGGTTAATAGGAGAGGGGGAATCTGCAACTGTATGAAGCTTATTGCTATAGGTATTTATTTACTAGCGCTATAGACTATTACCGATATTACTTCTTTTTCGTAAGAGAAACTGTTTGGCATATTTCTTTTAATGAATTTAACTGTAGATTTAATTTAGCGACTTTAACAAAGACATTTCGTCAATATCATTAATTTATATACAAAAATAGCCAATACACAATACAACAATACGATATCTTTTATCATAAGCAATTTCACGCTCATCAACTGTTATTTAGTATGCTGTGTAGGTACTATAACAGTCGGCAAAAGTAATGTCGTGTTTTTATTCTTTAAGTTGTTTAGATTAAAACTCGATTAATTCTTTAATAACCTTCATTACACAAACACCTTTACATACACGTTTTATAATTCATATAAAACCGCAATAATACGGGACGTACTTTATTACAAAAGGAAATGATACATCTGATCATGAATGCAGACCATTCTGCAAAGGAGTTTCTTATGTTTTGTTATTGTTTATTTTGTCCAACCATACCAAACATATGAGACGGAAAGATTTTTGAGAGCAAATCGATTTCATTCTAATATGTTCTAATATTAAACCTACCTCGCTTCCTCAGGATAACTCGAAGAATATCGTCGTTCGTCACGTTGAAAATCATACGCGTGAGAAGTACGAGTAGTTCATAAAAAAGTACCTGACCAAACTACTAATATGACTGAGCTTCAAATATTCAAAATGATTCAATATCAATTATATTCCATTTATTTCCATTTCAATAATGATAAAAATAACATTTTCTCAGAAATTCTAAATTAGCACTAACGTAAAAGGTTTACTACATTGAGGAAAAACTCTTTTGGCGTGGCATTATATTTTTTCGATCACATTTAGGATTTTTTCTATGATAGAAAATGCCCAAGATATTAAACCTTTTGAGATTCCTCCATCAATTCGATAGCTGTTCGGAATGACAAAAATAGAGTTCTTTCAAACAGTCATCTTTCGTCTTTATATACTGTTCTAGGTTGAAATGCTACACTATCCTTTAACAAAAACCTGTAGAGTTAGTGCTGGTATCAAGCTTCTGAATCGTTTTGAACACTTCTCTTAACGTCAGATTGGTAGTTCAATCAGTTACAAGTTTGGTGGGGTATTTTCAGGAATGATATATTTTGCTCAACGAATAGATAGAAGTCTTATTCACAACTACAACTTTACATCTTCAATATTTTAATCGAATGATTGAAGTAAAAGATATCAAAGTGTCTTAATCAAAATCTATGAAAATACATTTCAAAAATATTGTAAATCTGAAACGAACAAGGCAGAGCAGGAAAATTGGGTGTCCCAGAAATTGATATCAAGAGTATGAGACTCTGTTCAAAAATAGTGGTAATTTGCTTGTAGTCTGCACAAGTGTTTTTCTTAAAATAAGTGGATTTTTAAAGTACAGATTGTGGAAGTCTCTCTTTTCGCAGGGAAGATATCACCAATCAAAGGTCAAATTTAAATAGACAGTAGGAAGGAAGAAAATCAACCGTACCGAAGTAATGATGAAAAATAAATGGTAAGCAATACTCTGTTGATGTTGGTGAATTTTGGACGATTGATAGAACTTCCATCCAGTGATAAACGTGGTACGCATCATTTCCCCGGTACTACACTGCAGTGTTTAGTACTAAGTAGTGGAAACCACTGGCCGTTGACGATTACTAACGTCTCACAATCTGTCTACCAGTGGTTGCTGTATACGAAATAGACAGCAGTTGTGGATCATTGGATGTTTCACCACTATGCGTGTTGGACCTGACCCTGTTAACTTATGAGTTTCTCAATTGTCCATTATTTTGTACACGTATGTTATCTTTTTCCTTTTATAAATGAAATTTTGTATGCTCTTGAGGTTTTTTTCTTTTACACTAACTTAGTTACCCAGATAAAAGTACATGGCGCCCGAGAAAACCCCAACCGCTCAAAAGCAGCGACCAGTGACCGATTCTTACAGATAACAAGCCTAAGAAGGATTAAAATACGGGCGGAGCACTTGAAGGACAGTTAGTTCTGCTATTGGAAAGATTAATAATCTTTTCGAGTCTGCATTTAATTTGGTGAAAACTTATCCTGGTTTTTGCTCTTGCGGGATGCCTCGTTTACGGGTGAAATTATTAAGATTTCTTATGTTTACAGTATTTCTAAGACAGGTGCTTAATAAGTAGGTAACATTCCCACGAACAGGTATTTGGGCAAAAAATTCAAATTTAAATCTTTAACTTTCGGAAAACATGTTTACCGGGAATTACAAATACAGATTTTTAAATACAGACATCTATCTTCTGTGTGAGAAAAATTAGTCAAAAGTAGAAAAACCACAAATGTAACGTACTATTAGCCCTAACCGAACCCTATAGAGATAAAAACGTAACACCCTACGAAGACCAAGGTAGATTGATGATTGCATTCGGAAAATCAAATCATATTGAATATAAAAATTATGCAAAAATCAAGAAATTAGTCCAAGACAGTCCAATATGATTTCAAACCGATCTATGAAATGAGAATTATGTATCCATATTGTTTACAAACAACAACAGAAGAAACGTTTGAGTGCGTTCCAGGAAAAGGTTTACAAATGGACAACTTTTTTGCTATGTTACTTTCAAAAAACTGTTTGCACCAGCTGAATTGGTTTTAATCATAATGAAATATCCAGAGAAATAGCTGATTTAACAATTACTAGAACTTTGCAAAAATCTTTAAAAATGGTTGTATGTAAACTTCCCAAAATTCGATAAGCAGCTTTGGAGTAAAACGATCATGATTGTACTTATTCAATGAATTCTTCTCTGTCAAAGTAAAGTTATTCAATGTTGATAAGGCAGTTTGTATGCACTCTTGGAACAAAGAGACAATAGAGACAGATGCATATAGTTAGCAATTTTCGCTTTTCTCTAAAGAATCTACTACTTCTCAAGCTAGTAATTTATTTCTTTATTTCTAACCATATTGCTATCATTGTTTAGATATTGCTATTGGACTTCTTGATAACGGATTTTGTAAGAAACTACAGAGCGTCCCGCTGCAGGATACACAGCTTAAGTACATATATATTCCTGGTTTTCTTTTAAGTTAAAAAGTTACAATAAATAAATGGTCTAAAGCCAATTGTTACAAAGTTATTCCTATTGGTCGTCGCCCAGATTACTATCTCTGGAGACTATAAAGTCATTTTCGTAGAGATGATTTTCCGAATAGAGTAATTGATGCTTCTAATAGATAAAAATATCCAAATTCCCTTATTAGGTCTATCATCTCGATTTCACAAAGCAATCGACGAGGTCATGTTGACGATTCTAAATCAAAATTTTGAGAAACCTTAACTTATGTCTCTTGAAGTAATCGATGAACATCAAAATCAAGAGTCAATTTTAGGGATACTATATCCATTAAAACGATTAAATATTTGTGTTTCATCCATAGAAATTACCCAAGCTTACTCAAACACCACTGTTGTCAATTTTGTTTTGGACTGTAACTCATGAAACTTGAAAGAAGATCGTAACCGAACAATATAGATCTACTGATCTTTATATTGGTGCTTCCTTTAAGAAAACAATAGACAAATATATTTGGCATTTCAGCAAGAAACTATAATCATGCTTTGTTGGCAAAATTTCGAAATCCTCAATTTTAAGTTTTAGCTTGTACTGGATTTCGCCGACTGTGAACACAGGAGTGGTTGAATTATAGTTTCAATAGTAGTCTCAATTGATGTTTTGGTACTTTTCGCGTTGTACCAGATCATTGTCATATATGGTACTTCAGTGCAAAATACGCAATACCTATAACTGTCTTATTGAAATTTTGAAACAAAAAGGCAATACATACATTCATTCTCTAAAAAAAATTGGCGTTAACACGCTTCTAAATAATGTTGTTATAGAGTAGATTACTTCATTGATTAACAGAATTTCCCACACGGGTAATATTTCAACCTTTGGTATTTGTTAAAAAAAACAACGTTCGTTTCATTCTGCTTTTTCTCGATTTTACTTTTGCGAAGTATATTTAGAAGAACTGTTACACACACATTAACGAATTAACGCAACGTCTCAAAAAAAAATCTGCATGACAGCAAAATATTTGCGTTTCAAAAGAAATCCAGGACAAAACGGTAGAAATTAAAATAAAATAACTTTCAAAAACTTCCATTTCTAAACTTAAAGTGTAATTATTATATTCATTCAAGTTAAATATGAAAATTAATTCTGATTATTAATCCAGCATGATTAAACGCAATTATTTAATTAAAACAGTCACCCCATCGCCCATCTATTTATTGCACATTCTTCTAATCTAATTGCACTTCGGCAATTATCAATGGCAAAAGCAGTCTAAAGGATTCGCATATTATGCTCAAAATTAATAAGGAAGAAGCATTTAAAGTATTTAGCGAGAAAGAGAGAGACGTTGCTAGGTGACCGCATTTGACCCTTCAACCCTTTTCATAATTCACAGCGTCATAAAATACACTGCATGTTTAACCTAAAACCTTTTTTTATTTCCCAAATGTTTTTATCTATACTCTTTTTACATTATTTTCTCTTTTTTAATTAAAATGCGCCATAAAATTTCAAAGTAATTAAATAATTGAGATCTGTTATATTTTGTGGGAGATTCATTCCTGAGACTGTCTGCAAAAATATACATAACTGACATTAATAAATAAGTTATGATTAGATTAACTCAACATTCTATACATATTCTATACATACTAAGTATGTCCATGATTCTTTCATTAACAACAAACGTACAAATCTACCATTGAAGCTCAAATAAAGAAATTTTCCCAACTAATAAAAACATCGATTTGAAAATAAACTAATACCATTCCGATTACATTTCAAATCCACCAACTATAAGAAAGGCATTTTATAATATCAAAGATTTCTGCAAGAAAAAAAATTATGACAAGTGCATTTCGGACTATTTCAGCGGACCGTAAAGCAAAGCAAAAGGGGGTGCCTGAAACGATTAGAGCAGACAGTGAGTGCAGGGGTTGTTTAAAGGGGATATACTGACATACTGAACTACCTCAAAACGACCTGCTGCTCCTCTTTAACCCCTCTAATTATAAACCAGGGTGCTAATAGCAGGTCAATTCTCTATTTAGAAAAGACCTATTGTTCCAATGATAATAAATGACAATTGCTTTAAAAAATTAAAATTTAATTGTATAATGACTTTAATGACGTCCTGCTGTTGCATGACTGCACCATCATGAAGGCTACAGTTATTTTTATATTATAGTTAATAAATAATTTAACAGCATATTCAGAAAATGAAGGAATATTCTGTATGCAATAAACTAGCTGGCGAGGTCTCTTATTATCAAAGGAACAAAAAAAAAAACGTTTTTAAGAAATTCATTCTTATTATCTTATGAAATAATAAATAAAATTCGTATCGTGCAATAAAACGAGAACATTCATAACGAGCCCCCGTAAAACTTTGTTCTTTTAACTTTATTATCCAGCAACACAAACAACTATTTGTAATTAAGGCAAATTAAAAATTCTTCACAGAAAAATGTACCAAAGTTTCAAACAAGGGGAATTCTTAAAGCAATTCTTTCGAGAAAAATGTTAATTGTAGAAATTCAATAAAATCGAAGAATGTTAAGAATTTTAATGCCTTGTTTTAAAAGCTTGCAGCTGAATAAAACATACATTTTGAAAAATCCTTCCTGATTGTTATTTATGTCCACCAAGGAAGAAAGCCTGATAATTTGGCTGTTAAAATCTAGATCTCGTGCCTTACCAACATTTTTCTTCTGTTTAATCACAAAGAGCGATTTTTTAAATTGGTAGCATTTAAAAGGAATCACGAAGATGTTTTACGCTAAAATCTAAAATGTTTTAGGTAAATAACAGGCGATAACAACGTACCGTATATAAAAGGTGTTTCAAAATGTCAAGACGAGACAGCTTTGGAAACGTTGACAAATGAATTTTCTTGTTGCTTGCGCACACTACTACGATTGTGTATGTTTCAAACTATTTTCTATTTATGGACGTTCTTCGACAAAATTGGAAATTACAAACTTTGCATTAACGTTTTAGATGACATCTTGAAGTGTGACAAACTCGGAAGAAATACATACCTAACCTATTCCCATTATCATAACTAAGTTTAAATGCTTTTTAAACTTATTTTGAGAACATATTTCTAATACCACACATAACTAAAACAAAATGATATTTAATATGTCTGATGATTTTGAGCAATGAAAATCCACAAAGTAAAATTTAATTCCTATTCGTTCATGTCAGCTTTAAGTGCGGTGGAGGTGTTGAATATAGTCTATTCACTTTTATTGTGGCCAAGTTGTTATACAAGTTACAATAAAGTTTTAATAATTATAAATTGTATTTAAACAAAAAAAAACATCCAATGGTACATTACGTTCTTTTGTCGTTACGGGAAAATACCAATCAAATACCAAACAGAATTTTCATTTAAAATTAAGAATTAGCTGGTGGATAGTGGATGAAGTAAACGTAACAAAACCATTGTTTCTCATGATATCGTTTAAAACCAGCTCCACTGGCACTTCTGCATCACAATTTTATTTACGGCAGATCTTACTATGGCATTTAATTATTTTTCCAGCAGTTTTCAAAATTATCAATGGCAGATTTTCAACAATTTTCAAATGAACAAATTTGGTTCAAAATCATGCTAGCATGAAGCAAATTTTCAATTCTATTTGGATAATTTTAATATGAATGTACTACGTCTAGATCTGGATTATGCCAAATCAATTGTTATAGGAAATAAACACATACCACAGGCACTTTACACATATAAGACTTTCATTCGACTTGTTAATGACTATACAATACATTCACCTGTTTTTCACTTGCCCCCGCAGTTTGATTGAGCGGCTTCGAAGTAAGAAGACAGTCATCTGCAGGAGCATTCTCGAACTCGAACACTACAATGGAAGTTTACGACCGATCAGGGTAGAGTGCACATAGTCGAGATGCTTCGCACCCCTCCAGGAAACTATCGAAGAAAACCTCGATCCAAAATAAAGCATCCTCCAACCATATTTCTACAGATTTCAAGAATATCTTCGATTCCACCCCCGTAGTTTATTGCTAATCTTACTAATTAACACTTATTTCTGCCATCAATTCAGACATGCTCAAATAATCGACCCTGTCCATCTAAATCAACATTTTGTCATTTCTGTTATGAGGCACCTTTTGAGTATTTTCGTAAAGATCATGTTGTCATCTAGAAAAGCTCTATTTTGTCCTTTCTTTTCTTCTGTTCGTTGCGCTCGCTTTTCGTTGCTGTTGCAGCCAGTTGACCAGAAGAAGATTGGCACGCCTCGGGTTGGTCTCATCCGTGGAAATGCTTGCGTTGTTGCCCGATGCGACGTGGTACTCACTTCAAATTTAATTGACCCCTTTGAATTCAAACTTCATCGACTTATTCACATCGGGTTGAAATGAAGCTTTCACAGCTTCTAAAGAAAATTTGTAGTAAACGACGACCACAAGTTTTAATAAAGTTAAAGTCGATGTCAACAGAAATAGGTATGCTTCGGAGGTCTATGGAAAAGTTTCTCAATAAATCAATTAAAAGATATACCATAACTACTATTAGCTAGTTCTGTTATAACAATTATCTCGCTTTTTCCATTAACACCTTTAGAGGCATACATATATATTGGGCAATTCAAATGCATACATCATAGAGTGTAATGTGTCATACATACAAACAAGAGAAAATATTGGCCACTACCTTTGGCATATATAAAAAATTTGAAAGATATTTTCACATATCTGTATTTTTTATTATTATTAATTTTTATTATTATTAATACATAGAATGAAAAATGTTGATTTTACAATAATGCGAACTGACTTTTGGTGTATTTCACCGGCACGACCAATCAACTGAAGAAGACGCCGGTTGCCAACTAAAGTTACGAAAAAACCGGTACATCGCCGCCATCTGGTAATCAGTAAAGATCGGTTCTTTCGAGTTTCTTGGCAAATTTTAGGGATCAGAGAGTGCCGAATCGGAGACAGATTCTCTTCCAAGTCTGTTTCGGAGTTCGAGGGGGACACACTCCCTATGAAAACTTCTTTCAAACTCAGGTATGTGACGGCATTGCTGCCTCTGGAATATGCTGGTATTGTCATCCAGTAAAGATGGAAACCCTAAACCGTTGCCATACCTTCACAATATTTGTAATTTTCCAGCAGTATATTGCAAATGACAATAAGAATTGTACATATTCATTGTGTCTTATTCTGAAATGAATATCTGCCGTAGGTCGCGACATAGAGGGAGACCTAACGCAATAATGGAACTAAAAGCTTGCATAGATTGAGCAAGCCGTTCAGACGTCTCGGACTGGTTGTAGCCGCCAAGCAGTTGGAGCGCACTCAGACCGATCAGTTAGATATTTTAAATCGGTCGAACGGTTTGGGCCAGTCGTGTTTTTTGAGTAAGTTGGACCTGTTAGGCTTTTCGAACCACTCAAGAATATTAATGAATCTTTTTCGAGTAGCATGGAGTTTTTGGGCCGAGCCAAAAACTTTTCGCTGTGCAAATCTCCGAGCTGGGCAATGCAGACAACTCGCAAAGTGCGAGCTTTAACTTTACAAAAGCTTGCTTGACAGCTTGCCCGTCCGGCTAAAAATATTTAAATTAATTTGTCTTTAATTTGTAAGGAGTTTTTTGTATGCAGGTCGTAATTCGTTGCACTTTGAATTTTATTTAATTTAATTAAAACCGCCGATATTTTGTGGTAATTTTGCTTCTGTGTTATTAAAATCGAATCGTTTCATTTCTTCCTACGATTTAAATAAGTCTTGAATCGGCGGAATTAATAATTTATAGTCATCTTCTACAATATCCTATGTATGTATTTTATACCTTCGGAAAGGTGGGCATTTTCTCGCTGTCTTTCTATTACTCTAACGCACCGCTTATTCACCCTAAGGCAACCGACTGTTTAAAGTTAGCCGAGGCATATTCGTTTTTTTTTTCCTTGAGACGAAAAATTGGTTTAAAGCAAGATGGTGTACAGGGCAAAAAAAGTTTAATTATGCAATCATGTCTTGCATTTCACTGAAGAAGTCGTTGTATTAATAACACTGGGCGCAAAGTTGCCGGTATCAAAATTTTATTTCTTCTCAGTTTTTTCAGATAAACAAAGAGGTTAATAGGGTTTTGCGTTTTGTAAATGAATTAAACTATACCATCTGTAACACTTCGTATGAGTAAAATCTCCATACTATAAGAAAGTTAAACAGAGCACCTTGTAGATCTTTAAGTTTTGTCAAAGTACAAAGTATAAATATATCATTGAATAGAAATGTATAGAGCTTTATACTTACAAAACAAAAGTAACTGTTATTGAGCGCAAAATAGTAGGCGCTAAAAATCCTTCTTTCGCATCAACTTACACATCTGGTGACGTCAAACAAAATAATCTTAATCTAGTTAACGAGATTGCAATTCTTCTGTATATACAAGGTGCTTCAGAAATCTGATGTTTTAGTATTTAGTAAACCACGTCCATTTCCCAATTGAAACTTTTTACACCTCTCCCTAATAATAAACAGGAAATGAAGGGGTTGCGGTTTAAAGTTTAAATGTTGAGTTCATTAAGATTTATTGTTCATTTTAATTTTTAACTACACTAATTAAATTATTTTATTATAAAACTGTTACAAAGATCTCTGAAGTTCGAGTCGTCGACTTAACACCGGAATTCCAATAATTTCCGATAAAAACAGATTTTCATTTGGATTTTATCATCGTCAACAAAAATTGAAATTATAAACGAAATGATTATTTTAAATTTTAAAATAAAAGGGGCGTAATAAGAGGGGAGAAACCAACACCCTTTAACACGCACGGACACGGACGTAGTTTTTCCAGTTTGTTATCTGTGTGATATATTTTAATTGTTCCAGACATAAATGTCACTGGTTACATGAAAATAAATGTGTAACACTGGACAGCCACATTAAAAATATAGGGCTTGTCCACTGTAAACCGTTTCGTAAAATGAATAACTCACTTTAAGTTGTCAACATTTTTAACCATTTTTTCACATGTACTATTTTTTTTATTATTAGTTCTTCTAAGAATAAAACTAAAAACGCATGTAAAAATTTTTAGGGTCACCTTAAGTTCAATCAAGAATAACCAGTAAAAGTAGCTTCTAACTTGGTGGGAAGTATAGTAAAAGAAATTCAGAAATTTTATAGCAGGGTTACACCGTTTTTAACACTGATGAGATTAAAAATATTCCTCATAATGAAAAACATCTGAGAGAATCATCTGAATTAATCTTATTTGCAAACAAACAGAAATAAAACCAAAAATGAAACGGTTTCCTCAGCTGCCGTATAGTCCATTTTCAACGGCAAGACATTAAAGTAAAATATTTCCAAGTTCGTAAATAGTTTTACTATAGCACATAATTTACATACATATGTAAGTAACAAGTACTTAAGTACAGTGTAATGTAACGGCCAAAAGTTTCGTAATTTATGTAACAACTGGCCAACTCGATGATGGCCGCCATGATAAAATCGTAATTTAAAACATGAAACAGCACATACGGGAGGGCGGTAAGTGCGGGTCTGTTTATTTATGGGTCCCCTGCTTAGGACCATATAGATCCAAAGAGATAAAATGCACAGATGCGTAACCAAATCTTTAAGCACAAGCGATTTCTAGACAACGGAATTACTAATCATTAATTAAATCTATATTTCGAAATGAAAAATTCATGGAGAGATTTCCAGAGATGCAGAGATTCATATAAATTGTGACGTTACAAGAGGGTAAAACTCACAACATTACAAATAAAAATTTACCAGTTAAAAATAGAACAGAATAATTCTTGAAGAACATAAAATTAATAGAAGTCTAAGTTGTAATAGATACTGAAATATGTAAAAACTAAATTTCGATTGTAGGAAAAACTAATGGAAAACAAATAATGTAAAAGTAAATTTGTGTTTCTCATCTATACTAACAGACAGAGAAAACTTTTAAATAGAAATCAGTATTGTTAATTAGTTGTGTTTTGTTGATATATAGTCCATTTTAAATTATTTTTGATAATATGTCAATAAGTTATAAATAACAATACCATAAAGACACAATAGGTTATGCAAATGAAAGAAAAATTAAAGCGAGGTTGCCATTCTGAAAAAATACTACCACACAATGTGGAATATCTGCCAATATTGGTAAGCAACATCTAGAATGATACTCTAAAATATTGAAAATCCTTTCGGATGGAAACAACAGATGAATATCATCTTAGCAAAAACATAACATGGCCCACCGACATCCAAGATAATTCAGAATTGATTGTAAACGTATTTAATACATAATAAACAATCAGACTCTGAAAGAGATTAACTATAATAAAAAACGAATTGTCTATTTTTCTATAGTTCTTAATTGCTATTAAGAGATTGTACATTAATGCAAACCATAGATCTATACCATAATGTTCTCTATGACGTAAACGTTGAGATCAAAAGGAAAAGGTAAGAACTAGAAAGAAAAGAAAGAAGAACAAGAAAAACAAAGAAAGATGGACAGGAAAGACACTAAAAAAATAAAATGGAAAAAAAAAGAGCAAAATGAAGAGAAAGAAGAATAATTAAAGAGAAAAATGAAACTAACCAACAATAAAAAAGAAGAGATCAAAAAAGGTCTAGGGCAGAAACAGCGGAAAAAAATCAAAGAAAGAAAAATTTGGAAAGAGGTTAAAACAAGTAGAATAAGCAGAAAGAAAATGGTTACAAAAATTGTTATGGTGAACGTCTAAAGTTTAGAAAAGATCGAAGAAGGTCGAGACCAAAAACTACAGAAAACAAAGAAAAAGAAGAAAAATTTGGAAAGGAGTGAAAAAAAAAAACAGCTATAATCGGTAGAGCGGAGAATTTCTCAATTCCAAACACTAGTATCCGCGTAGTGCCAATAAGCTGCTCTTGAGAAAAGTCTGTATTTGACTTGTCATACCGGACCTGTCAGTGCTTTCAGCTGCAAATAAAAGGTTGCAAAAATCAAAAAGCGTAGGAGAAAAGCAGCGGAAAAGAAAGGAGAAAAATTTGGAAAGACACTAAATAAGGTAAAACAGCGCAGAAGGAAAACAGTCAAACTGTAGAACAGAGAAAATTTCATGTTTACTAGAAGAATGCGCGCCGGCAGAATTTATTGCAAGATGGTGCAAATTATTCAGTTGGCGTGGCTGAGCATTTAACGCTCTAGGTCACCCAAATGCGTATCCCTAGACTTACTGTGCTTACTTTAAAATCTTCCATGGCTTTCCCTTAGAAATGCAGGTCATATCGGAACAGTATTTTCCATCATGAATTTAATTACCTTTTATCCCATCCTTACCTTCAACATTCCCACAAATCTTCATTTTTGATTGAAGAGAAGCCTCGGGGATAGATAGATTCTCTTCGAATGATTACGTCTATCTTCTTTAATATTTTAATAAATTACCAATATAACTAAAATTCTTTTATCAATTTCGAAGTTTTGCATATCTTTTCTATCAAAGTAGGATTACCAAATTCAGCATGTTTCTCTAATGTAAGATAATACCCGTTCGTTTTCAAGAACAACGTTGCCGCTTGTACATGCTTGAAAGGGTAGACAATTCTTTCATTCTTCTACGTAAGCTTTTGCTGCTCAAGATTAATCATCAGTAGTGTTTGCTTTAATTTCTATTTTAAAAGTAGATATCTCTTACATTAGAATCCCTACGAATCTATCGATGATTGCATATGATTAAAATAGTTAGAAGATCAAAAACCCTAACGGTTAATGCAACTTTAACCATTCGTTCTGAATTCTGTGGATTGCTATATTTCTACAGTTCCATTTCCCCGCAGTTATTCAGTCAAAATCAAAATCAAATTAAGAATTAAGACAAAGAAAATATGTTCAGCAACAGAAGCATATGTAGTACGCATTTCCAAGGACGGGAAAGCTGTTGTGTATAATTTCCACAAGAGGAACTATTCTCAATTAGAGGTTGTTTATGACTCAAACCTAAATTGGCTTTTTTACACATTCCCAATCTTTGAGAGTTTGTAAAAAAACAAATTAATTCAGAAGGATACAAAGAAGAATTAGAATCAAAATTCCCTCAATCAGTGGTCTTGGAGTGGATCAGGGTACGAAAAACATTGAATATTAAATAGGAGCAGCTTTAAGTGGACTCTTGTTTGGGATTCCTTATCTTGAAAACAGGGGGTCAAATACGAAAGCTTATTCCAGCACAAACTTTAATTTCTTGGTCTAAAATTTATTCAGAAGAATAAAAACGTGAAAGACTCAATTTCATGTTATCAAGATTTAAGCTGACAGACTATAGAAAATCGAAGTTCCCAACATGAGATAAAGACAATAAGCAGGCCGTACATGACTATCTCCTTTAAACCAATATCATGAACTCAATATTTTGAACAAAGACTATTTAACTAAAGGCGTGCAATGGATGGCTAGATTGTAATGGAACTGGAATAAAAAAAATTGGAAAAGGCGTTTTATCGCTATCGCAGTCTACAGTTCAGTCTTGTTCCTATTTCATTATACGCACGATTTAAATTTGAAGTCGTTATCAAGCTATGATGAAAAAGGGCCAGGATCAGGAATATGAAAGATGGCAAATTTTATAAATAGTTTCGTTTTGTTTAATGGTAAAATAACGTTATTATTTAGGTTAACTTCGTTCTTGGATTTTAAATATTAGGTTTTTAAAATCGTCGTAGTTTTCTTAGAATTTCCTGTCCTGAGGGTCCATATAAAACAAAAATTATATTATGCTACAGTAACTAAAATGCTGTTAACTCAACAGCAGACCGCGGTATCGCGAAGGCCAGTTTATGGCGGCCCTGCAAAGTAAGGGTCTCATCGGCCGCATTATCCGTCTGAACCATTAACTGACTCAGCTGCGTTACTATTAGCATGGTGTTTTTTGACACACATTGACATTTTGATACTCTCAGTGTTTTAATTTCCAGACTAACACAATTTACTAAAGAGAACCTCAAAAGAACGTCAACTTTCATCTTCTTAATTTGGGTTACGGTTAGTCGCGCGTCTATGAACAATTACTCATGGCTCCATAATGTAAGTGCTTATTCTACTGAGTAAAACGGTGTTTTGTAATTCTCGAGCTTGATTTCCAAAAAGTTATAAAACCGAAAACATAACCCGATTAACCGGTTGAAAATAGTTTTCGTTTTTAGTTACGTTTTCTAATTTTTTATTTTTTTGGTTTCGATAAGAATAGTAGCGTTTCGTTTGCGATTAGTACCTAACGCTATTTTTTTATAACGTTATACCTCTCTGGCCAAGACAGATCGACTAACACTGAACGTTTCAAAATTCTATTTTTATGTTCCTAGGAACACTTTCTTTGCCCTCTTACGACACTCTCGCGCCGCCCGAAACTAAAAGTATCAAGTAGTATCTTGAATTTGTCATTTTGAGTTTCTCAATTTCAGTCATGGTATCTCTCTAAGTAGTATGTACATACGCTGTTCTTGAGAACTTCTGCTTGACTTGGCATACTTAAACTGGCAATGCTTTCAGTTAGAAATCAAAGGTTGCAAAAATTGTAATGGCGAATGTCTAAAAGTGCTTTGATCAATATATAAAGTCTATCTCTATATCTAACAAAACGCTAAAGATCTGCAAAAATGAAGAACATTCAATAGGGAAAAAATTATAAAGACCAAAGATTTTTTTTCTGTTTTACAGTTTTCTCTATTATATTCAAAAATAACTAAAGTGGAATAGATAACCAAGAATTCGCAACGGCAAACAATAATATTTGGAAGGTTTTCGATGATACTTGATACGTAAACGAAACAAAACAAATGTTAGAGAAGCTCCAGCAAGTTAAGACTTTTCATGTTGCTATTTTCAGAATTTTTCCAATTTTCTCAGAAGAAAGATTTTGGATATGCCACATGTAGCAGTTTTTTTATCTGAGTTTTCGGATCACCAAACCTCACGGTAAGAAAAAGCTTCATCCTTGATTAGAATATTACGCAGTAGCTTAACATTGGCAACAGAGGATCTAATTTAAGATTCAAATGGCCCCATATGTAAGCAACAATATCCGGATGACAATATCGTAGCTCTCCTTAATTTTTATCGGTAATAACTTTGTAAAAGTACATTACGTAGAGTGTTTTAGGTATCATTTTTGCATTTACCGCAATTTTTTATGACTTGGTATTAATAAAACCAATGTTTATGTTAGGAAATCGTTTGCGGCTGATCTTGTAAGCACTCTAGTATCAATTTTGAAGAAGTCAAACTCAACAGAAGAAACGAACTTTTCGTTTTTTAAGAAAAAATGGCTTAACAAGTCACTTCACTTCTAGGTATCGCGGTCTTTTGAACCACTAACACTGCTGCTAGATTATAATGCCGAAAATAAAGAAGTAACGCAGATAATATTGAGATATAATAAGTGTACACGTAAAGCCGTAAAATGGCTATTTACTGATCAGAATTTTAAAAGGCAAATTTAACCTGAATTTATAAAGCAACTGAAAATTAAAATTTGCAATACTTAAAATCCGTTGCTAGAAACTGCAAAAAGACATCAACACCCTGTATATTATTACTTATAATAATGGAAATATTATGTAATTAAAGACACTATATTGATAAGCGTAGTGATGGTCTTATTTTCTCTTACTTTAATTTTTAAGTTCCCTAATAAAAGCAAAAGACAATTTTATTCGGTTTACGTTTGGAAAATGTCTCTTCATTCTCATTCTATATTCAATAGATATTAAATTGTTAACCTGTCATCCTATCTTATTTCTACTTTATCCGGTGTTGCAAAGGGAGGGTTTGAAGATTTTACTGTTATGTCTTTTAGCAGCGTTTTGAGTTCGTTCTTCAATGTATCGAGTTTCGTTATTCTCTCTATTGATGTGATCCAAACGAACCTACCGAATTCGTTTCAGTCGTTTCAGTTTACATATCCAAACCTGGTACCTGGAAAGTGTACACAGCTGTACACGTCTATACTTAAAACTCTCCCATCATCGAAATGTGTAAATACAACTAACACCGATATCGAAAGTCAGCCATATTTATTTATGATCAAATTTACTTATTTAAATTAAATCAAACAAAACTCTGTTTTACTTTAGATTTCTTCGTCAAATAGAAGAGAGAAGGAATAATAAAAAAGAATAACCGAGCAGTATTCCTTCTCTTGAATTCGAAGTCAGCGTTTTTTGTTCACAACCATAACCATAACCACCCTAGGACTATTTTGTTTATTTTTTGTTACTGGCAGCGAGTGGGGTGCTAGAGATAAGAGCTGAGGAGGTCGCATTGGACCCAAAGGGCTTGTGTAGGGCTGCGTAGGGATGCTAAGCGAGATTGAAAAAGTGGAACATATGCAGTCTTAATGTTTTTGTCGATATACGAACACATGGATGTAACTTGAGATAGATACAAAGGTATAAAAAACAAGTTACAGAAAATCTACTTTCATGAATTCCACTTTTAACGAAGATATTAGTCTGAAATACATTTTTGATATATTCTATACTATAATTTTATCTTATGCAAACTCTAGATTGTATTACTCATGTAGATAAGTTTCATTTATTTAAATGCTTTTGAAAATTAATTGAATTAACTTCATAATTATTAGCGTCTTAATTTTATCTTTTTTTGCTATTTTATTATATAAAAATTAGAAAATTAATAATAGCTTTACCGTCTACGATATAATTATATTTGATAATGAGGTTAAGATAATTTTAGAATGACATCAGATCCTTTTACATAATAGAATATAAACCCAATTTGACAATTTTGTGTCAGTTACGTTTACACAACAAATACAGACAAAAAATTAAGATTATACTTCACTTGTTTGTTGTTGCAATCTTCAACTGTTTGAAACATAAGTGCTTTTTTAAATTAAAATTTTGTTTTGACTCTAGAAAAAGTCGAAAGGTAAGTCAAATTAGTAATTAATCTAAATCTTATCAAAATTCTGAAGTCAAAAATTAGTTTGGAATATGATTGAACAAGATTAGAGCTATCATAAACAAGTACAACTCTAGTCAAAAAGAGACTATTATCTAATTGTAAGTCATGTGCTACCTTTATGAATGATTAAAGTGGAATTATCAAATCATCCCAATGCGGTGTTAACATAATCTGCAGATAATTGTTAAAGTGACATGTTAGATCAACATTATAAATGCATTTTGATTATTCAGTAATTCCAAAGCCACCTAATGGTCCATAAAGTTCATTATCAAAGCTAGAATCAGAACTGTTCTATCCCATTGTAGTGCAATATTATACAGAAATAATAATGGTTTCGATGTTTACCTCGAGAAAGTGCCTAATACTGTAACTATTTCGGATTTTTGAAATTCAGACCTATAAAACTGTTAAACAAGCTAATAATAATAATTGAATATGTATATAATTGTTTTTATATCGTAAACCGCTAGAATGGGTAAGAAATAATCTCAGAGCCTTCCTGTACTGCTGACTTTGAAGAATTAATTAAAGGAGGCCCCTTTAGTTAATTCTTCTCATTGCTATGTGAGTATTCTATTGCTTGGTGACTTCTTTTTTATTTGCAATTTTCTTTCTGTAACGCTTCGCGTATGCTAACCAAATTATTAGTTGCAATATGATTCATCAGGACGTCTTCAATTGTGTAAAAGAATCTAGACACCTTTTCTATGATACATCTGTTTATCTCTTGGAAAAATAAAATGTGCAAGATCTACAGAAATATATCAAAACTTTTCTGCTATGTTGCAAGATCACTCAATTCTTTAAAAATACAAATCGGCTGACAAATAAAACTATACGATTGGAAGTTGTTTTGTAAAAGACAACAGATCAAAATAGAGATAATTCAATCCCAAGCAAAAACTATAACATCCTTGAGCACAATTACTAGTGAATACGAGATCTTTTTTCGTTCACTAAATCTTCCAACCTCGAAAATACCCGCACCATTGTGTTTTGAAAGATCACCATTGGGGAAAATAGATACTAACCTCCAGAAGCTGAAAGTAACGTTTTTCGCCGTTGTTTATCTTTTTTCTTTCATGCACTGTTAACCGTAAAACAAGTTTTTTCGTCGCTACGCATCTTTTATTTGGTAAAGCATACGAGCAATCCATTATCGCTTTCAAAGTAAGTATACAATCAGTTCAAAGAAGATAGTTCTTCTAATAGTCTCTCGTTCTCTTTGCTACTTTGTTATAAGAACCCGGAACTAACAAAGATCTGAAACTCAATAAGAATTCAAGAATTGGATGCGTGCAAAACTTAAAGCTGGAGAGTCTACCAAAAAGTGGCGTTCTGGAAAAACGTGAATACATGCAAGACAAAAATTTAAGCTCCATGATGTAAAATATATTTTATTGCCTTTCAAAATCAGAAAATCACAAATAAATTAATTGAAAGTCAGAAGAGAAAAGGATGGATTATGAACGATTATCTATAATGTATAGTAGAATGGTTGTGTTCGTTTATTCTTTCTACTAGGTCCCTTGGACTTCTTTCTCATACTCAACGCTTGATTATCTGCAGTGGATCAAAAGTTGAAAGCTTTTTTGATCGTTGGACCACCATAGTCAACTTTATGGAGTCTCAGAAAAACTTAGCTTAACTCAACAGTGGCCCATGAAACTGGCTCTACGGTAAAAAGTTAAAGTTCTTCTAAAAATACCACGTGGATGATCTGATCACAAATTGGACAATCTTTGCTTGAAACAAGAACAAATTCAATCATTTTATCCAGAGTTAATTGAAATGCAATTAAGTACCCTCAAAGAAAAAAAAGACAAAGATCAGATTTTAGTGTAGTAAGTTTATACATTTTGTCAAGATATTGGATTTGAGTTTTCGGAATTATCAATAATACTCAGCTCGAAGGTTGCTAAATAGAAAAATATCTAGTTACTAACATCTTACCAAGAAAAGCCTCAACGGTACAATTTGATGCATAATAACATATTTTGTATGCAATCACATATTGTGTTTAGTTCTAGAACATAATACCCCTTCTGTAAAATGGGACACTTTTCTTCTGTTGTATAGTACTTATTAAGGTAGGTCATCTTGGGTCAACTGCTCTAGAAATAATAGTATTCAGGGTTGGAATACAATTCTGCAAATATTTTGTTGTCGTTTACTGAAAGTTATTCATAAACGAGAGGTTTTTAGCATTTTCTCAGAATTCCAGAAGAAGATATACCAACAATTGCGATTTTCCCCTTATTTTATTTCTTTCAGAATCTTGCGTAGGTTGTACGTGCTATATCGTCAACACTACCTAGCAAAAAGTGAAGAAAAGAATGCTCGGTTTTCGGTTGGAAGGTAATTTAGATTGAGATGATTTAATTTTTTCTATTCCTCTCCTTTTTGATAACCTAACTTTGTACAGCCGCATTCAGTGTTGTACATAGAAACAGAGATTGGAACGATTACACTGTAATTTTTTCCTTTGAAATTAAATACGATTTTGTCGCTTTTCTTTATAGTATTGTTTGTTAATCTAATTCTAAAGCAATGAAAGGGTACCGTCAGTCGTAATTTATCAAACATATTTACTACTAAAATAAATTGAAATCTTACCACCTATAAGTAATTATTATAATTCATCGGCAGAGTGGAATAAAAAGAAATTTTAAAAGTTAAGGTCACAACAAAATAATGCAATAACTAGAATTAAAAGGAAAATACAAACAATGTTTCATTTCATAAAATTCAGAAAAACTTTCAATGTCACAGTTATGATAAAAAATTAGCACTATATTTAATTAAAAAGCAAGCGCAAGAAAAAAATTATAGTTTACTGTGTAACATATTTCAATTACCTATTTTAATTAATTCAGAACTACTCTCTACGCACACATAGACTGTTAGGTAAAAAGAGAACTCCAGGGAAATCTACGAATTAAATTAATTTCCACACTGAATTACGTAAACGATACACACTTTAATAATTAGAGGAATAACTCGTCATATATTACGTATATATTAGAAATTTTCTAATTATACAATAATTTTGATTATTTATACACGAGCAGATAATGTTTGTAACTGTGTATAATTTGAACATTCCAACAATAGCGGCATTTCAAAGTCAAAGCATCCAAAACCAGGATAATGAAATAATTGGAAAGAGAGCAGTGTCCTCTCGAGTCAATTCTCCCCGAAGAGCTCCAAGTGCGATATGATAACTAGAGGATGGGTAAATCGCTCGACGGCGAATAGTAAAGAGCAGAGCACGCATCGATCGCACTAAACGCGCTTAGGGTTCACGTAAGCTGGCGGCAGCCAATGGCGACTACTCCTACCCTATCTTCCAAATTACACACGGCAGCTACGTCTGTATGTATCAGAGTCTAATGTCTCTCAGTTTGGGATTTGCCAAGTTCGATTAACTAACTCCTTTCAGGGCCTACGAAATGCTTCCTGTTCGCTGCTGATGCCACTGCTCCACAAAGTTTGTTAATGAAGCGCGCGAGGCTTCGTCGGTTTAGAGACCCCCTGAAACCCCAAATCAACCTGCACGTTCTCACTACACCTCAAAGCAGTTAGTATAAGGAAATTGAATGTTTCTAAATATGAAATCCAATAAATAATTTTTTGCAAATAAAATCATTACGTAATATCTTACTTCCTAATAATAATTAGCAACTAGTCTAAGTTCTAAATTATAATAATTGATAATCTACATAATTCAAATAAATTAATCTACCAGGGTAATACTAGAAAAGATCTAAAGAAAATAAGCTTTCTTATTATTTGTTATCATTTTCACCGGCATCGGAATGATATTAAAATATTGCGTATTTGAGAAACTACGAAAAACGGTTAATATCATCAAAGTATTTCTAGATGGATTGAAGAAAATGGAAACGCGCTTTGATACAAATAAATTTTGACGTTTTCCTTTATGTAACGTGACAGAATCGATTAAGCTATAACAAGGTTTAAAAATTTCAGAATTTCTGTTTTTGTTTTATTATTGCTAAAATATGTAAAGCATAAAAAGGCGGTACATGCCCATATAATTCGTTTACAAGTGTCAAAAATCAATCTTTAACGTGATTATTGGAATTAATTAAGAATTCTCTTTGGATGTAACCTTGTTTTAATATTTTCCAAGAATAATAATAAATTGTAATTGTGAAGTATTTACTACATACTTAGTAGTAGTATTATGTCCATTCACAGACAGTAAAATACAAATTCTTTTACAAGAGCTAATTCAAACCTCATACGTAATAATAAAGTATATTACATTCTTTGTTCTAGCGACACGCAATGTGTAATTAACTTGTTTACTTACTGTTTTATCTAATATATCATCTGTCCGCTGGTTACAACAAAAAATGCTTGGATAACTCACCTGAAACAAAAAGTAAAAATTAGTAGGGCCTCTTTTATGTTTTAAATGGAACAAATGTGATAAGAATGTATTTTTTTATATTCCTCTACACTACCTAATAATTATTTTTATATTACTTCTTTATTGAAGTTTTTTTTGATTCACAATTCATCTTCAATTTTTTCTTTTTTATCGTAAGAGTGTATGCGTTTTGTAAGAAACTTTCTAAAACAGTAATTACCAACTGGATATATTGTCATTCTAATGCTTTAGCATCGTCTATTTCATGGAAATTTCATTTTGAACTAATGCAGATCCAGAAGAACCTATAGATCAGGGTGGGCAAACTTGGCCCGCGGAGCCAATGCATCTTGTATTTAGTTAGAAAAGGCAAATTTATCAGTGGAAATTAACTGCTGAGAAGAACAAACAAACAACTTAGTTTTGACATACGGGTCACAAAATGTGTTTTGTGATTATACGATCCAATTTGGTCAATTTATTTTCAAAAAAAACTCCATACCAACAGCTAATTCAAAAACTTGTTTTCAAACAATCTAAGAATATAATAATTTTCGGCGTAGTTTAGATGGTGAAATCTTCCAACGCACAACAATGGAATAGAATCCAGAAGCAAAACAGACGACAGTGTTCAATAAACTTTTGCCAAGAAATTAACTGCTCTACTGCTTCAGTTTCTTTTTTCATTTCCAATATCGAATGATATCTAACTGGAAGATGTTAGTAAGGTATTTAGAACCCTATTAATCTTTAATTAATTTTGTCTCCCGTCGTTATTTCTTCTGGATGACAATTTACTAATCAATACTTAGAATAGCTCCATATATGACCAGAACATGGGATATAGGTAGGTCGCAATCTCCCAAGCATTCTATTCAAATAATTTTAGGCACTAAAGTCAAAATGCAATTTTACAATGCTGATGCGAACATTTTGTCTTTTTTTGAATTAGAACGTCAGAGTACTTTTTGAAGAACTTGCTCATCATAAATTTTGAGAATCTGTCAACTGGATTCAGATTTAAGTAAATTACGATCTTGCACTTTAGTAGTGAATTGCTCACTATCTTAGTTGGTTTTTCCAAGAAAGTAAGACGTATTATACTTGTAAATACTCATAAGATAATGTATTCTTGCATCATGTCTGAAGCTTTTACAATTTTTCTAGGCATGGATACTTCAAGCTCAGAGCAAGCTGTGAAAGCAGCAGTAAAGATGCATCATTGACAGTAACTATAGTTCTCCGGGAAAGGCACCTTAGAGGATCTCAAAAAATCTTGTTCATGATTTACTTCTTTTTCCTAAGCGATGCAGTACACACTAAAAAACAACACAGCCCAAATTACTAATATATGTTTTAGGAACTCTTCACCTTGGGTATTTCTACATTCACCTATTTAAGTATTTCATTAAGAACAATTGTACGAAAATGGCTTCCTTTGGTGTCGTCACTCAGAAGTCTGAGCCTTGTCTCTTAACCAGAATTCAAATTCTTAAACTTCTAGTTACAGGGCGCAACTCAATCCGTGTTAGTTTTTAGTTTTCTTTGAAGGTTAATGGAGCCCGACCTTTAGCTACAGCTGGTGACCTGTTGGGGAACGCAGATTAATCCGTGTTTGTATTGAGCTTTCTTAAGAAAACTATTGAAAAACGAAATCGACTTTGGGTCAGCGCAGGTGGCCTCCTGGGGAGCGCAGTGTGATCTGCGTTCGTAAATATTTAGCTTTCCCAAGAAGGCAAGAAAGCAAAACCTGATTTGTGTTCGTATCTAGATCTTTTAAGAAGGTTAGTAAAGGGCGAAGTGCAACCTTGAGTCACCACAGGTAGCCTTTTGAAACATGCGGTCCGATCCGTGTTAGTATTTGGCTTTGTTAAGAAGATAAATGAAGGGCGAAGACCAAACCGTGTTCTTAACCCGTTCTTATTCCAGGATGGTCACTTGATGATGACGTAACGAAACTGCAACAGTTCTTGTCCAAGGTAACTTTTGTTCCAGAATACGTAAAACTCTTTCAATGTCAAACTATTTCAAATGGTAAGAACTTTTTCGGACACATTTCTCCTTCTTACATTATTTTACAGCCCGTTTATTGCATCATACATGAATGTTAATTAGACCTAGATAAATCAGCCATGATTTATTGGGCAATGAAACCATAAAAGGAAAGTTAGCACCGGAGTTAAGATGGAAAGTGATTTCGAAGATGGCACCAAAGACGAGAATAGATTAAAAAAATTGAAAAAGACATACACTCAAAACTGCATGACAGAGAACTGAAGAAAAACTGCAAAGTAAATAATAAAACGCAGTACAAAGAACAAGAAATCAGTTTAGCAAGTTCCAAGCAGAAACCATAAGGATATGGCTGAAATAGTCTTGAATTTAAATCAGAATCAGGAAGGCAAGTCAAGCGTAGTGATATTTACATGAAATTAACAAAATCAAGAAATTTGAATAAAGTCCATACCTTTTCTCTCGATCTTTTAGTGAACTAGAAAGATGTACTATTGCCAAATATAAGCTGGAGTATTTACTGCTGTATTTAGAGAAATTGTCTTAGAAGCCCATTTTTAACTGCTAATCGATACAGACAATATGCTTAACACATATGTGATTTGGTTTGATTGTAACAACTCTTTGCGTTCATGTAAATATTAATAAGGTATTCTTGTATCAAAATAGATCCTAATGTATATAAAAAAATTTAAATTTGATAATCGCAAGCACCCCTTGAAAATACAGCTGCACAGTGCGCATTAAACACATTGTAGATAATTTCAAAACATGTACAGTTAAAATTCAGAACGTTTTCATTTCAATTTTACTATATTCTTGATACAAATATTTATATTATAATACAGTTGCCTTCCATTTAAAAGCAAGTCACATACGCTTATCTCGACTTCGCACTAAGCAATTTCAGCAAACAATTGCTTCCTTGTAGGAGGTCTATGTGAATGACGCCACTGTGATAGTTTCTAGTCTCTATAGGATTTGAATTTGACCTGCTAGAATATGCTTTCAAATAAAGCTTCGGAATAACACATTTATGGAAATTTAACGATTCATGCAGTAAAATAAAAGAAAAAGAATCAAAACAGCGAAATCACAAGCTGTAAATATCGATCGGTAAAAGAAACCAAAAACGTTCAAAACCTATTTATACATTACTATCACTGTGAAGACTTTCCTTCTTTTTCCACATTTAAGTTCTTGGCCTCAAAATAAAAAAAATTAATAAAAACAACGCATTGAAAGTCAAGACTTATTTCTTTATGTACTTCACGATGAAAACTGCTGTTTCCGCGATTGCTTTGCAGTTATCATGCTACTTATTTTAAATTTATCTTTTATTAAAACTCTTTTGTCATCTCCTATCACAATGTGAACTATTTCGATTGCCTCATGCTCTCGATGTTAACTGATCGAGACGAATTTATCTTATCTCTCGGTTCTCTATATTTTCCCATCATGCTTTATCCATTGCTCCAGATGGCTAAAAGCCATACAGAACAATGAAACATCTTTGAAACATATAATATATAATCAAAACCACAATAAGAAAGAATGTCTTGTTTCGTTTTGGACCAATTTTGTGCCACAAAGATTATAATGAACTACCGTGTTTGCTATACTGCTTATTCACAAACACCTTGTCGAAATGATAAAGAGCAATTACACTGGTTGTAGGAACTATAAGGACAAGGAATACAGTATCATCCGACTTCTACACTACGAGAGGTGTGAGGCAGGGCTGCATCCTCAGCCCTTTACTGGTTATCATTATGATAGACAGTGTGGTGCAGACCGTTTCGACCAGGTCACTAGAAAATGGTCCAAGTAAGGCTTTCTGAACTTGCTTTTGCAGATGACATTTCGTTGCTTGCCAGATCTGCTAGAGACCTTCAACACAACCTGAACGTATGGAACGAGGAGCTTTTAAAACGTGACATTAAAATTAATATCAACAAGACAAAAACTATGATCATGTCAAGACACAGGGCCTAAAACACAGCATTTACAGAGATGGTGCTAAACTAGAACAAGCAGAATGTTTCAAGTACCTCGGCTCCGTAATTCACGAATCGGGCAAGATCGGCAAGGAGGTGAACAGTCGAGTGGCTACAGCCCTGCTCTTAGCACGGGATTCCTTGCCAAGCGTCAAGTGTACAAAAATACCAAGAAAGTAGTGTACAATACCGTTTTCCTCCCCACAACTACCCATGGGAGCAAGAGCTGGACCCTTAGGAAATCAAACCGCAGCAGATTGCAGGCTATGGAGATGCATTTTCTGAAGAGGATCGAGAGCAAAACCCAAAGGGATCGAGTCAGAGACGACACCATCCGCAGCTCTGTGGGAGTGAGACCCTGTTCGAGAAGGAGGAGCAAGGTCAGCTAAGATGCTTCGGGTACTTGACTAGAATGCCAGAAGAGGCCGAGGAGGAGGCCAAGGCCTTGCCATATCCAGGGGACTTTGAGAGGGAGAAACATCTCCCCCGCTGAAGCCACTTATCTGGCTAGAGATAGGGCAAGCTGGAAGAAATTCTGGAGAACCTCGACACCTTGCAGTACAAGTAAGTACCTGAAGTGAGATAAGGATTTGGGCATACTCCTGATTTTTGTGGGATGAGTAGATAAAAATAGTCGTTGAAGAGATCGAGTTTAAATGCCTACAAATCATACAGGTCCATATCAAGCCTCGAATTGATTATCAGAAGCCACCCAAACGTGTTCAGGTAGACGTTGCTGTAAAATTCGGAAATACCGTCCATAATCAAGATTCTATTAACTTCAAAGTTTTCGGAATATCAAAAAAATTGAAACATTTCTGAGAAAACTAGAAAATCCGCCAACACTACCTGAATCTTTCATTTTAGACTTCTACGTAATTACTAACAGAACAAATGCCATAAAAATATGTCCAAGAGCTTGAAGCTACTTAATCCTCTTTTGTTACTGAAAACTGCTTTCGAATCCGTTTTCTGTTGTAGACGAATTGACATGCAAAATATTGAGTGAAAGTGTGTCAGTGTCTCCTGAATTAACGTATCTAAACTATGTTATTTCATGTGTTTTTCAGAAAACGATTTGTGATTTTTAACGTCTGAGGCCGGTACTGCATTTAAACTACTACTTGCTCTTATGATTGGCATATAGTCTGAAAACGGACATACCACCTATAGAATTAACATCAGCTAAAGGCTTGTGAGTGCAAGTTTCATAGTGAAGGTGCAGGAAAATAAATAAAATAATTACATCTCATACCGATTCATCGTTTTATATAGTCAAACTGAACTTACAAGTGCATTAGCCTCCCTAAGTTGCAAAGTTTTTTCTGTAGTAAGTATAAAAATGTGCAAATTTGCTGATAGCGACTACACCACAGGAAGCGCGAGATTAGCCAAAGTCTAATTATTATATTAATTCTAATTAACATAACATCTCATCGATCTAGGATAAATACAAAATGGTTGCTAGAGATTAGTCTTCCATTTTTAAATTATACCATTATGGGATCTCTACTATAATAGAACAATATCGTTTTGGTAAGTATATTTCAAGAGACAAAAAATAAATTAGTTCGTTTTCAACCTGTGATGTAATAAGCACTGGATAAAACATTCTTTCTGGTTTATTTCTAATCACTGTTAAGATTTCACTATCTATAATCTATGGATACCTGCATTCTGTTATATTTCACATCACTTTATTAGTGGTTACGTGTGTTTATTTCAACTTCTAAGATATAAAAAGAAAATAATTAAAGATTTATATTTCATATCCTTGAAATGAGGTTTACATACCAACAATAAATAAATAATGAATAGAATTTTCGCAGAAAAGTAAGGGAAAGTACAGCAGAACTCCTTTTGTCCATTTTTTGTTGTACTCTTTGAACTTATAAAAACTTCAAAAATATTAGTTCTGCTTTCAACTCTGGAACACGCTCTTTTGTTTAAAGTTTGGAAGCTACGAACACAGCAGAATTTTTTTGTATCAAAGATCCTTTCTACATACAAATAGGACGGGTTTGGGTAATAACTTTGAAGAAGCGCCTGCGTCGAAAAGCAGTCTGCTTAATGCTAATTCTTTTGACGGCGTTTTCGAATAATATTAGCGGCTGCTTGCAATTTAAATGAACTGTTTGTTCCCTAGTGCTATTGCATTTTAGGCCGCATTCGTTATGCAGTCAAAACCCACCCTTTAAGCCTGATGCGGAATATGCTTATGTGCTTACCGTCCTAAAGATAACATTCAAATACGAAAAAAAGGGGGGCCAAAGCTGAATAATAATAACAAATATGACGACAATAGAGGTACTACTGGTTTTATATTTGTTTTGTTGATATAGGAATTAATTGCTTCATACCCTGGTTTGCTTTGTTTTTTACTATTATTTGAATAAAACTAATACAGTTTAAAAGTCAGGCTTGAAGTTTAATCGATTAAATTGAAAACCATTCAGATTATAGAATATGTGATTTGAATTCGAAGTTACTCTAATTAAATCTGAAGTTCAAGCGTAGGACAATAGTGAGATATTTATGCCGAGTCCTGGGTATGACAATTCATTGTGAACTACCCCTTTCTGAGAGCCCAATGTTCTAAATTATGAGTGCACAAGGTCCACATCAAAAGGAAGGGTACAAAATTATAATTTATTGGAATAAGTACCGAGGCCACGTTCAAACACAAAGGGAGAGTTCTTAAAATTCTGCATTTATAAATAATTAAATATAGGGGTAGATTATATTCCAGTTTTAGCATGAGAAAGCAAATTCGTGTGAGAGAATAATGTGTATGATAATTACTTTTGCAGGGCAACATGAAAGACCGCCGTCTTTCTCAGCCCTTGAACAAATTAAATCTTTGAGCGTTATCATGAATATTATTACTTCGTTAATAATGTTACCACTTAAAACTTTAATTTAAAAACTAAAAATACGAAAATTGAGTTCTCTGAATTTTACAAGCCGCGCGCAGTAAATTGTATTCCTTGGTAATAATTAATGAAGTGCAGAAATATTGAGAAATTAGCTATTTAGTACATTCACCCAACCTGCTGAAAATGTAAGTACCCACGGTGTCTTCTGAATGATGTAACCTATGCCTTCATCCAACATTTTATCCATACCCAAGGGCACACGAACCCCTTGTCACTACCACTCAGCGAACAATCATTGACGTTTAAAACAGAAGAGAGAATTTTTAAGTAATTTCGGAAATAAATTCATTCGTAATTTTGAAAACCAATTATAGCTAATCGAAATAAAAATAAAATAAAATAACTAAACCAAACTTAATTTTTTAAGCAAAAGAAGCAAATTCATGTTACTTGCTGTTTAATTACACCTATTCTATCAGACTTTTTCACAGTCTACTTTTATACTAAATTTTATTGAAAATGCACCATAGGCACAGTATGAAACCACACTTGCATATCAGCAGCACTTCCCGCTCCATATGGAAGAATTAAATTATCAGTTCAATGACCCTCTGATAACTAGGGGATAGCTTTAAGCTTTCCACATGTATATCAGGTTAGTTGTTTTCGCCTACAATATTAGTGCATTGTCATTTCAAGCTCTATGGATTACAATGCAATTGATTAGCGTTCCAGTTCTGAATTCTACGGTGTGTTCGTTAATAAGATTCTGTAATACTGATACTAAATTGAAAACAATTAAAAAATTACATATTCCCATGACGCACATTTATCTACTGTAACAAATAACTGGTTATACAGGGTGGTTTCCGAAAAAATAAACCTGTTACAGTAAGATTAATTCGAAATCACAAGCAAGACCAATTAGGTTTCATTTATAACACTTTTTAATTAATAAAACATATTTTTGAAGGCCTTCAAAGCATCTACAATTTAAGGAATGCCTTCAGAAAACTGGTCTACGTAATTAATGCTTATGACATTATTATAACATTGTAGACGCATTAAACCTTTTTTATAGCATGTATTTACAATGGTATGCTTTATCTAGAGAAGAAAAATAGAAGAATTTACTCTTAGATAAGGCAAAACTGCATTGTGTTTAGTTCCTTTTAGATCTAGACTAACAAATCATTTACGAAAAAATTGAATTACTAGATGGAGACCTTCAAGTTGCGCTTCCATTTGATTTTTGTATCTAACCTTTTTGATTTGTTAAGGTTATGTCTTAAGAAACTCCAATGAACTCTCTTGTGATTAATTACTACTTATGTATTTCAATTACGTTTCGCACTTTCTAGCTCTAAAGCTATGTAAGTACGTTCTAAATCTTCTTGGTGATGAGTCATTGTGGTGCTCCAAGTTTAGACAAACAGACCTTGACAGTTTTGCATGAAATTCTAACTAACAGCACCACGATTATACTGCCACATTGGTGGGTTGGTTTGTACAACTGTCCGCAAGTCCACAGCTATGGTACCCTTGCCAAAGAGTGACCAGAGTTTAATACTGCTAGTTACTCTAAAGCAATTTACAATGGATACATTGCCCCATAAAACATTGATAGCATTAGTAGATTTACGATCCTCTATAAATATTACACCATCATCAGATCCAGAACATATAGATCTACCATGGCCCAAAAACTTCATTTCATAATTTCTGGATTCTAAACGCAACCGTTTTTCTTCATCAGTAAATGCTTCTCATTTATTTTTTCATCGTTATCTTCTTTCCTATCTTTAAGAGTTATTAAATCGCTACGAAGATACTTAACTTGAATATTTTCTGTAAAACTTGGATGGCAATTTCGAAAATATTTTGACCACTAATATGAACTATGCCAATATATGATTCCTTATTATCAGGTCATTGCTAGATAACATATAAATAATCGCTTCTGCAGAGTATAATCCAGACACAAGGTTGAGCTGATATTTGTCTATTGTAATAAACCAACTTTCTACATGGTGATGATATTGTTGTCGTCATATTATTATCTCTGGTACTACAACCACATGCTTTATTATTTACAGGACATTTCTTTCGTGATAAACTATCAGGTACTTGTAATTAATCAACCTATTGAGGATTATTAATATCAGAGGTAAATTTGCTCTCCTCCCATATTAACAAACATATCTAATCCGGGAATATTAAATGTAATATAAGTGGCTGCCAACTTGTAACGGGCTCCTCAGACGATCAGTAATACTGACAATATTTTTACTGACAGTCAGACACGGTCAATTTGCCATCAGTGCATCAGTATCTAATCACCTTTTACCTTGACTAGGTGGGGTTCGGTTTTTCAATCGTCTGTAGAGAAAATTGTCGTTTTTGTAAAGAAATGAATAATAAACAAAAAGCTTGTCTTGCTATTATTTTAACAAACTTAAGAAAAATTAGAAAAGACGTACAAGGAGAAAGTGGCTTTAAAAAAATAAATTAGGCCATTTGAACGTAATAAATCATATAAATATATATAAATGTTTTCTTATTTACATGTTCTTTCCCGTCACTATCAAGAGAATCATGCCCGAGAGAGGCGACTGGCGATGATGGATCCATGGCGTCGTGCTCTGTACTGACAAGTACGCCCCTCACACGATCATTATTTCATCAGTATACTGACCACACCTACAATTACTGATGGAATACTTTCAGAATCCCGAAAGTATATCAGCATACTGACAGTACATCAGTATTTGCCCTCAGACCATCAGTAATACTGTCAATATTTGGAAATATTGTCAGTACTACTGATCGTCTGAAGGGTCCTTAACTCATGGCATCACCAAAATCTTTTGCTAACAACCCTGGTTCATAGTACTGAACATATCTTGGATCCAGAGATTCCGGTGGTGTTCCTTTAGGTGGGTCAAATGTATGATGTGGCCTACAGTCTATCGGATATGATCTGACAGGATTGATTGTTCTGTTATGTCATACTGTATAACAAGGCCATCTTCATCAGTAGACAAAAATAACAAAAGCAGCTCATCTCATCCAGATGCTAAATGCAATTTACACATCGTTGATGGCCTTCTAACTATATTCTAAACTTAAATTCTTCACCAGAGAATCGTTAAATTGGGAATTTTGTTGTACCAATCTCCCAACGTTTGCCTTTATTTCTCTACCATGTAAAAATTTTACAATATTCTGTCAATCATTCGTCTTTCTCAAAGAATTAGTGAATTTATTGATCATCATGAGTAACTAAAATACAGCAATTTTATAAAACAATAATTTTTGTAAGAATATGGTCCCTATTGGTAATACAGTTGCCAAATTATTAATTTCTAGTAACTCGCTTTATTTGTCTATCTTGATGACCACAATGTATAATAAATAAGGTTTCACAGAAAATCTTCTTTTTGGCAATCCGTTTGGTTCTTTAATATCTCCATTTCCAGTATTCAATATTAAGTCTGATCACTGTCATTTGGAACATTATTTACATAATTAATACCAATATTAGGTTTTAGGTTTTACTCTTCATACTGTTCGCTGGTACAAAAGCGACGACCAAGTCACTTTTATACCTTTTCGTTGAGATTAGTAACAGTAGTTCTCAAAGCATCTGGAATCTGAACGCAATTTTGTTGTTGTCTACTCTTTACGCCTACCTAAAAGCGATGGCAGAAATTCTTCTTCTTTTTCTAGAAGATTCCATGGTTTCAAATATTTCGAACATTAAAAATTATAAATACTGAAGCTTCTAAAAATGTCCCCTTAAGTTCCGATTCTGAATATGAGTACAAATTGTATTTTGCATTCTAAATTCAGATAGGCATAATGGAAAATAGACGAGAATGATAGTATGTTATAATACTGTAGTGTGGCAAATGTTCATTTTCTCAAAAAACGGTCTTCTAAGAAACTTTTCTTTCTTTTCTCTCTAGATAAAACCAAACCATTTGTTGGCTAGCCAAATGTGTTTTTATCAATCTGATTGTGCTTTTAACAACACTCCTATCTTACTTATTCATTTCTTATAAGGACTTTACTTTTCTTTTATTACCATAATAAGATTATTCTTATGTCTAATAACAAGATAATATGATGTAGTTCATAGTCAGGTTCAAATGTGATTATAAGCTTTATGACTGAACCTTGCCTGATCAATATTTTGTATTCGGACTGGCTCCTCTTTATAATCAATTGCCAAATAGCTGGATCTGAAAATTTAGCATATGAATATGATAATATCCAGTTACTGTAAAGATTTCTAAGATTTTAGACGCAGTAGATGTTTTCATTAAGTTATTCAATAGATAATATCTACAGGTCATTTAGTTCAATTCTGAATGCAGGTATACTAAAGGTAGCTTTTTGCATAAATAATGTCGCAAATCTTTTGTTTAATGAAGCAGTTAACTACGTAAATGTACAAAATCTAATTTCATATTAATTATCCAAAGTCGTCTTAATTAATGCTAAATCAGATTGCATGTATTTGATCAATTCATTCAATAAGAGAATGTACGGCTACATTATTTATGCAAAAAGCTGTACGAATAATTATACAATGCAAAAAGAAAACAAAATCTAAATTTCCCTATTTGTCAGTTCAGTAGAAAGCTTGTAAAAGAGAAGGATATAGAATATACTACAATTGTTATCTTGAACTTCATACTGATAATTGATTGATCTTAAATATCTGTTACAAATCTGAAAGCAAAACAAAATTATTCATACACTAGAAGAAAGTCAGAAGTCTTATACGTTACAATTCATTATTTTCAAATAATTATGATAATCTAATTTACAAATTAAGATTACTAATTGGTAAAACTTATTCATGTGACTAAAAAAATAACGCCGATGCTAAACCGAGTTCAACTCATTTAAAACGGAAATAGTGTCATCGTGCGATACTATTTACTATATGAACTTCCTAGTATAACAGTGTTAAAGATAGCATTTCAGAAACAGATTATTTAATTGCACATAAAATAGCAAAACACAAAATTAAATTTTGTAAATCAGAAATAAACAAGGGATTCAATTGGTGTAAAAGAAATCAAGGAATTTAATAAAATATCAGACATAAATTAACAACGTGTTTACGTGAAAATGGAAGAAAGAAATAGTAAGACCGCAGTAGTTTAAAAAGTCGTCGTCTCTAGTAGAATAAAGCCGGAAGTTCCGAGCTTCAGGCACACGCTTACTGTTCGCGGCACGCTTGATGTCACGCGACCAATGCGGATGAAGGCAGAAAGAAGACGAAAGGAAGACTCACTAAAATGGTATTTAATTGCAGCTTTAAGAAAACGGCTACCGTTCCCAATTTTTCAGATGAAACATCTAAAGACCTTCTGAAATTTTTCTTTTCGTGTAAATTTAAAATTGATCGCATTAATTTAGTTCGTGAAGTAGCTGAAACGAATACGAAAAAAGTAGGTTAAATAACCTTTTCGTATGTACTGGGAACAAATTGACAATATTCTTGCTTGAGATAAAACTATTAAAACTTGAAATGTATCGCATGATATTAAATTTTTATCTCAGAATGGAAGTTTTAGAGTTTTCATCAAGTTTTACAATTTATAATTTTGTTAGTAGTTCTGGCAAAAATTTACTGTAAATTCAGATGAGCAAAGCATCTCCGTCGTAATGTCGTCTGGAATCTTGATTAAATATATTAAAATGATAATTCGGTAAAAAACTTTAAAAAATACATAAACGTAATTTAGATTGAAGAATATCTCTAACACATAAACAGCCTAATTATTAAGAATGAATAAAATTTGCATTTATATGGTTTATTTTAGCATTATCTCCTTTTGAATGACACAACGCATAATTCATTCATTGCTACAAATAAATCAAAAGTGGCTGTGATTCACAAACAAACGGACATCATATTTTTAAATATCTCAAGATGTGTGGGACAATTTCAAACATAACCCTACAATTTTTCGAATTTATATCTATAACTACTGAGACTGAGCGGAAACAAACCAATATGTTCATGATTTTGGAATCAAGAACTAATCGGATAATATCATTTTCGCTTGTCCCGTCTACATCTAAAAATTCGATAAAACATTTAACATAAAACACATAGACGCGAATTATCCACGCACAAGTTCGAGATGGTTATGACTACAAATACAAGTTTCTTTGGGTTACTACGTAAAAGATTGTTGGTAATACAAACAGTTCTATATAGGCTCATTTAACTCATTCTATGTAGATTTCAGCGTGATTTGCTAGAATATATGAATTCATATTAATAAAACAACCAACAGTTTGCTCTGTATTTCTAGTCCCTATTCTGAAGCAATCATGTAATGTCCATTGAGATAAACATCGATAGTGGACTGCTTACAATGATTTCTGTTTTGACCATTTCTAAAAAATATTTAGTTGCTCTTAAACAGTTCCTTCAATGTGTTCTCCACCTTTTGCCAGTTTATACCAAACCAGTACAACTGCTATCGCTCTTTATTGCAATAGGTTCACACTTTCATAGTCGGTTGCCAGATGATCCAACATCAAATTCCATATATTAATTAATAAATACTGAAACTAATACTTCGATAGCGATGCTTCAGATGCTGACAGATTTTAAATTTATAACACCAGATCAATTGCCACTGATTGAGAATAAAGTTGCGTCAAGGATATAAAAAGATGTTAGTGATTAATGACAGAATGAGCCCAGCTTTGACTTTCGTTGAACCAGACACATTCCACATTAGAGCGTTCGGTGTTTTAGCATCTAGCCTTTTGCTCAACTACCTAAATTTCCCAGTTTAAAAAACGTAAAATAAAAAAAATCGATATATACTTTCGACTAATACAAGCTTCCATAAAAGCTGTTTATATTCTTCTTAATTTCAGACATCTCAAAACTCTTAGATATACGGTTAGGTTACTATGCATTGAAAGGTAAACTAACAGTTACATCCATGACAATATATTACAGATAAATTTAATTTCTCTAAACAGTTCAAAAGAAAATAAAAACATATACAGCGAATGCAGAATATGAATAATTAATTAGATATTAACCACCAGATAGATGCAACCAAGGGTAGTCAAGAATTAGATGAATTTCGAAACAGAATAATTCACAGCCTAAACCGTAACGCATGGATGGAAGAAGACTTTTTTAAAGTTTCTCGTATTCTAACAATCAGAGACCCGGCTGTAATAATGTATGCTGATGTAGCAGGCGTTATTAATCTTATCGAAAGGCAAAAACCTTTAAATATGCCCAGCGGATTACCAACCTATGTTATAAAAGGAAAAAAGTAAACACAAAAAAGTATACGAACTCAAAAAGACTTTCTGCCAACAAAAAAAGTCAACTTTCTGATTTTTGGACATATTTTTTGGCATCGTTCTTTGAGAACTATGCGAGATTCTAAAATGCTGTTTTATTTTGCCATATTCTTATAGTTTGCTTATCTATTGTTATTTCATGGTACTGGTTCAGTAGATCAGATGAATATTCAGAAGTTAACACTCTCGTATCTGAATTTCCACGAAGTCATCTAAATCAACGACATTACAAGTAATGTATGATTGTAATATTCCCGAAAATGAAAATATTTTCTTTCATTTCACTTCTGGAGAACGAAATTACGCAAAACTGTAAATTCCCTTCGTTTAAAGTAGTACTGAGCAAGTAGAGTGGTCTACTTTGCCATTAAATAACACCCTTTTCATGTTCCACAGATGCATGAAATCTGTTTTATTTCTTTTGAACTTCTGAAAATAATTTCTTCTCTATTTGTTATCAACCCTTTAAAAAAGAAACGGAAAGTGTTTGGTGTTCTCATGATATTCATCATCCTTTTATGAACTGGTTGAGCTTGTTGAGTAAGTTAAGTTATTGGAACCGATAAAGTTTTTCTTATCAACAGTGACTTTTACTTCAAGTCTTTTAGGTCAGAAAGTTTTTAATACTGCTTGGTGATGGATGCAAGAACTCAAAAATCTGAAGTTGCCCCAGGGCGCGCTAACAAAAGTAGAAAGTCTTTACAATGTTAACAATAAAATCATAGAAAAAAGCATTTTACAATAACTGTGAAACAAAAATAACAAACAATCCCTGATGCAAAAACTTCTCTTTTGTCCTAAATATATGATGAGCAGCAAACAGCTATAGTTGGAATCCAAATTGCCCCCATAAGTCTAAATTTATATAATCTTTAGCAGTTAACTGTCATTACAAGCAGTCTTGGAAATGTAATGTAATCTTACTAGTTACATATTTGGCGCCCAACGTGGGACTTCACTCAAAAAAAAATAAAGAATATTCGTTAATACAAGATCAGACATCCGTGTTAACGGATCTTATCCAATAACTCTAGCCAGGTTTCATCTCACAATTAGATTTCTGAAATAACAATAAATCGAAACTTGTGAACAGGATAATTAACGATTATGCGTTAATGAAGTTTCCTGGAAGTGAACCAAAGAAAGTAAAAGAGAAACTCGACTAATACTCTCCTTAACGTGCCGGTATTATCTCTTTAGGTGTAATTTAATTAACAATTCAAAACAAACCTACCATCTAAACTGAATGAATTTAAAGAAGGTTCAAATAGACGAGTCCAGCTTTACAGCAAATTTCCAATTGTTAGGCTAAATGACTTAGCAAACGTCAAAATCTGGCAACAAGTTATGTAACGTATACATGACATTTCGAACACAGGATGAATGGAAATAAAAATTAATAAAGTGTTGTTCGTTCTTCTATAAACAAAAGAGTTGAGTTGGACTCCACAGATGCTATTAACGGCAGTTACAAGGAAATTGTCATCAGTGGTGTTCATATAAAATGTCTATCATCTGCACGATAATTTTAATATGCACAGGGTGAAAAGTGCTAAATCATTCCCTTTATTCTCACGATCCACTGCCTTTATCACTTGTTTATTCCCCTCGAAAAGTTCCCTGATTACCTAATGTCGGTCTAAATTTCTTTTTATAACCTAACAAGAGAAAAATCATTTTCATCTATTCTACTAGACGATTCAGAGGGATACAATATTAAAGCGTGACAAAAATAGAAAAATACTACATTACTAATTGTAAGTAACGCCGTTTTAGGTTTCAAGATATTTGAAGAATTTAAAATAACTCCTGGTCGATCTACTTTTTTTGCTGTCAATAGACGTTTGTTTCGAAAGTGCATTCAATAAGATAATTAAAGTAGAAGCAGTGCGTTTTGAAAATTATTTGATGTGTGAAAACAATTGAGAAAATAATATTAATATAAAATTAATCTTCAAATGTGTAAAGTAAATCAATAATTAATTACCAAAAATAAACACGAAATCCCAAAGGAAGAAAGCAGCAACTTAATAAATAATTTCCAAATGGGAAATCTGAATCTCGAAACCTTCGTACATATTGACAATCACGGTGTGTAATATGTAACATAAGGAACAAAGAAAACATCAGAAACCACCTACCCAAACAACCACGAACGTTTTCCTTATATACCTGTGCATCGTTTAAATGACGGACATTTGCCGAGACAAAGGGCAAGGTGCCTGCCTGCCTCCAATGGGGAGTAGAATGAAATGGGGGAAGAGGATTAGCCTGCTGTCGGGCTGTCGGCAGTGATGCGTGGGGAATCCACAAGTGTAGCGAGGTCGAGGGTAACACGAGGGAACAGAGGGAATCGGAGGAAAAAGGCAAGACCGTCCCAGATGACGATACAACTATTGGTTTGCGAGGTATCTTTTACTGAACCAGTGCTAGGACGAAATAAAAATAGTTTTATACCTGTTTTCCTACGCCTGCAGCATTCATTATCTGCTACGGAATGTTTTTTAAAAAATACGCTTTTATTTACTTTCGTGTTTTGTTTTTTAATTCTTCTTTAGGATTCTTTTGGATAGTCTGAAATAAAAATTTAACAATTATCACTTTATTTTAGAATTTATTATTGTGCAAGTTACGTTTAGTGTTTTTTGAAAACTAAAAGAGAATTAAAAGTAGATTTCAAGAAAAAGAAAAACTTAAGTTCTTAAGTTAACCTTTCTCAATTCCTTAATAAGATTAAAATCATTTCATAGTATTTCTAGTAATTTTCTAAGAATTTCTAGAGGAAGAACCTTTTTAAACTGGTCAGTATTTTTTATACCCAAATACTTTCTATGCAAGGTCAAGGGCTCGAAGGGTTGGTTGACTTTTAAAAGACAAAATACATATTTACAACACTTTTCTCTACAGGTTGCCATAAATTCGGCTTCCTAGGGGGTTGTGTAATACCCGTCTTGAATAATGTTTCATTGGTACAAATAAAATAAACTAAATTAGTCGAACAAAAGCGCACGAATGCGTCGAAGTCGTAGAACAAAAGCGCGTTTATGTATTTCTAACAAGAATACACATCTGAATATTAATGGTAGATAAATAATACGAATATAACCATGGCGTTCTTTTGCTACGTCCAGAACAACAACATAAAGTATAATAAGTTAGGGTCGAGAGATCAGCAGTTTTTTCAACTTGACCAAATGGAATCTCTTGCCGTCGTTACTCTTTCAAAGCATCACGTGATATAATCTAAATCAGTGTGGAGGTAGTAATTGTAATAATTGTAATCTTATTTGGAATTCAAATATTCTGAACCTAATTACTAAATAACAGTTGGAGTCAAAATCGAATATTCCATGAACTATATTTATGTTCGCATAGCACGAGAAAAATAATTTTATTTGCAATGTTTGAGGTATTTACAAAATCTTTTCGTTAGCTAAATGTGAAATGAACGATTTTAATTTCAATCGAAGCATACTTCATAAATAAATCATCTACCTTATTCGTCTGTTTACTGAATTATAAAAGTCACACCGTTAAGTTCAAGTTTCTTATTTTACAAATAAGTGTGAAGTTATGTAAATTTGTTTTTTCCTTTTAGGATGTTATTCATATCTGTCCCCGAATATTATTTTAATTGGCAATGACCTGCTATGTTAACCTACGATTACTAAAAGAAAAACGAAAATTTCAAAACTTTCGACGAAAAAAGTTGTTAATTTCGTGGTTATAATTAATTCAAATATCAGATGGTATTTGATCTAAATTCAATACCAGTAAAACAAATTTAGTTAACCTGATAAAACTTAATCGAATTGGCGCACTGTACGTAATATAAAAAAATCTGTAGATGTTGCATCTACTTTTAATACAAAATTATCGTAGGTATTGTTAAAACTTTTTGATTAACCTAAATAAAACCAAATATCAGAATGCATTAGTGAATAATATGCCAATCTTAATTATTAAGTAGATTATTAGTACGACCATAATCCTCTGGCAGATTTTTTGTGTAGTACAGCATAATTTTTGAAAATTTAGATCTTGATTTTTCTCGTTATTTACTTTTGCTTTTCAAAGGTCTGTTATCATTATGCTTTACATTGATCTGACTTACCTTCTTTATACCACTACCAAAAATACTAAACGTCGGATCAGTGATCTTTTTGTTTCGGCAAAGATCAAAGTACTCATTAAAAGGTCGCCAAATACATCCATAATTCCTAAAATTACAGTGGGTATATGGATCTTCAAGAAAAAGGCGTATGGTATTTTGTAAAAATTCATTATGACTGAATAAAAATACATTTTATGGTACTATTTCCCTAGTAATGTATCATCACATGGCACTATGTGTGAAAAGGGAGGCAAAAGAATCAAAAACCTAAGTATGAGAGTCTCAATAGCTTTGATAGTTGCACATTTTGACTATCAACGCAAATGTTGTGGGATCTCGTGTACCTATATGATAATTGAAGCCAGGAATAGCAATCCGAAGCCTCAGCCACTAAACAACCACAATGAGCAATCTGAATATCTCGTTTTAAATATATCTGAATCCAAAACGTTTTTGGTAATTCAATCTGAAACACGAATGATAGAGAAAACCTGACAGAAAATGAAGAAATCAAGATCTTTCTTACTCAGATGTCTCCAAAACAGAAATTGGTTGAAAATTGAAACACGGTCTTTGTACCACTTCGGTTTTAAATGCCTAAACTTGATCAAAACCAAAACTCTTATTTGGGATCGATTGGCCATACTCTCATTCTGGCAAGATCGCAATGTTAAGCGGTAGTAACTAGGATCACAAATACGGACTGAACCGGGGCTTTAAATATTATCCAAAAGTAAAAAATAGCATACTTGAATGTTCTATGCAACAAACTGGATTATTTTAAAAGTTTTGAGAAAAAGAATAACTAAAATGAAGAGCTTGATCCAACCATTTACCTTGGCGAGCCAAAGATGAAAAACTATCTAAAGTCAGTTAAAATCCCTAATGGAACGGCACCCCTGTCCATACAGATAAACAAGATTTCACTGTTTAGTCCAGAAGGTGTAATAGGCTCTGAAAAGCAAAAAGGTGTTGGTACGAATATTCCTGAATATAGAAGGGACCTTTGACAGCTAGTTCAATTCAATCACAAGAAGCGATGCAAAGAAATGGAGCAAACAGGACAAGCTGTAGATGGACAGAATGCATGTTTAAAGGAACCGTACAATATAATTGATGAGGCTGTGGTGCCTCAGTTGGTGAAAAGATGTCCATTTTCGAGTATCATCTCCCCTACTGCGGAACCACGTTGCGATGTACTGCTCATTACGTCCTGGAATATGCAGACAACCTAGTCGTCTCTTGACCAAAGGTAAATTTAACAGTACAGTTAAGGAACAAATGCAAGAAGTCCAGAATGGAAGGATAAAGAGGGTTTAAAGCTAAATACGATCGTTTTACCATTCACACGAAGGAGACTAACAGGACTACGACCGTTAGGATTTCAAGGGTTAGAGCTACAAATGTCGAGAGAGGTTAAGTATCTTTGGGCGGTACTGAACTTTACACTCGCCTGGAACCAATATTATAGAAAAAACAATAAAAAGAGGGAACTATCTTAATAACAGTACTGCCATTCAGTCACGAATCGTTTTAGGCATTATTGGTTTTATAGACACTACAGGCGGCGATAACGATTAAAAGACTAACCAAGCTCAAAAGAGTTGCCTATTTAAATAGCCACCGGGGTTATGGAAACACTACAGAACCTACCCCCTTGCATTTCCTTACATAGAGGAGGGCCAGACTGGGCCTTCAACAACTGGAAAATCAACTGAGCAACGTACTCGTCAGATCAGGACATATAACAATAAAATCATATGAAAAACCAAACATAAACATGAAGATAGATGGAAATACGATCAAAGCCGTTCCAAATTAATCTATGAAGGCAAAGAAATATAAAGGCAATAAAAAAGCTGAAAAACTAGCTAAGAAGGCATCAGAAACACCGTACTTTGGCCCATCAGGAAGTACCAGAAAGTACAGCCTGTTAACAAATGTAAAAATAAGTCAAAGATCAACATATAACACACTGGCAAACCTTACCAGGACAAGAACATAGAAGATCCTATATAGTTAATCCATTCGACAAAAGAACAGAAGGGCTACTCATGTGAGTAGCAATCAGTTATGAATAATAGAAGGCTACCTTACAGGGCTTGCATGTATAAAAGAGCACCTAAATAAAATGGATTTGCATCACGAAGAAACCAGAAACAGTTCAACACATATTGTGAAAATGCGATGTTTTGGCACCCAGAAGGCAAATAATTTATGGGGACCTGCAAGGTTACTACAGAGAATTCCAGTCCTCAAATGGGTACAGTAGATTCAATGGGACCAATAAGGTGCAGTGCACTGCGAACCGGACAGCTTCCAAGAGGGGAAAAAACCCTTATCCATACTGGTGACTGAGGAAAACAGGAACTGAATCTGGCTTGTTTAAAATCCCAAAAACAAAACCTATTTACTCTTTTGATGGCCCTGCTTAAGTTTTTCTTTAGTGGAGAGCTTTCTGAATCCTCATCTTTAAGTTATCTTTCAATGCAGAATTCCAGTCGTGAAACAGATAATCAAAGCGTGCCCCCTGCGAGGTAAGAATCCTGTTAATATGACATTGCTTGATACAGTCCCGGTTTAAGGAAGTTGGGAATCTTTCTTCAAAAGCCTATATATTTTGAGTATTCAGTTCTTCCCGTTTCTTTTCTTGTCTGTGAAGTTGGCATGAACTGAATTTTACTGGTTTAGTTTCATTTTCTATTTTTTGTCTATCCTATGATTCGTTCAGTTGCTCTTTGTAGATTGTTGTCTCTAACTGTCATCTGCAAAAATCTGCAGTCTCTGGGATGTCACAAGTATAAAGCAGGTATAAGATTGGTCCTAGGATGCTACCTTATGGAACTCCGTTCTAGCTTCTCTTAGTACTGAATAAGTATGTTTTTGCTTTACTCTAAACAGTCTATCAGAAATATAAGGTTGTATGAGTATTACAAATTGTTAAGATAACATTGCTAAGCAGATCTTTTCTTCTAGTACTTTCTCGATTATGTTGGTAAGTCTATGCATTCGCTCTATTGCCGAGGGCTTGAATCTGAATACAAATTGGTGGTTTGGTATTAATTACGATTTAGTTTCGTTTGGAGATTTTACGAGCTTGGGTAGCATGATCAACTGTAGAACTTGAATCGTAAATTAATTAATAAAACAAATAAGTGATGAGCACATCAAGAAGTAAAGAAAGTTAAAAAGGATGAGGCATCTCACGAGTAAATTATATATATAATGGAACAAACGAAACTAAAATGTTATAAATACGAAATTTCTAAATTAATAATACAAAATCTGCGTGTATGAAAATAAATCTTAGTTTCTTCTTAGTTCAGAGAATCTGACAATTCCGTACATACAGATTAATCTAATTATTTGTATTGTAAGAGGGTTTCTTTACTACCTGTCAATTTCCTTGAATTAATTGAATTAGTTTTTTTCTCATTCGTATCGATCTTTCACAATTTATCCCGACAAAGTGAGGTTAGATTACTAAGTTAAGCATTAAGCATTTAAACAAAAGCAATGGAAAACATAAAATGTATGTAAAATATTTTCCATTGCTTTTCATTACGAGAATTTTAATAAAAGACATTAAATCTCGTACTGAATAGTATTTTAAACGGAAAAATTACTTATTTAAAAATAATAAATGTACAAAACTAAGAAATATTAGTATTCCAAGCACACTTTTTATTGGATTTTTTCCCATTAAACATTATTTATATAGGCATAAATTTTTACATCTGTATCGGAAATTTGCCAATAATGTCATACTATATCAAACTAACGGTCAGCCCTTCCTTACTGTCCAGGCAGAAAATATTTTACTGGAGTAATTAAAAAGCTTGTTCAACTTATAATTCATTGAAAAGAAAAAAGCGCGTTACGTACATACTCCGCTGTTTAATATTCCACTGTAAAGTATGTAGTATATTTGTTTATTGTATGCATTTGCAAGTCAATTTGTTTCTTTTTTAAAGAAACAGTAATTCACTTATAAAGAGTAGAACAATAGCATGTAATGATCCTTTGTTTTAGTGTGTAAAGAATATTATGAATTTACCTGGAAAGAGTGTACGTGTTTAAAAGGCGATTTACAATGCGTAATACTCGAGCAAATCTTTCATTGAAAATGAATAAATATAAATAAACGATCCAAGAATAAATCAACATAATCCGTCCACCCTAATACCGACATTTTTTGAATTACAGTCGGCGCCAAATTTACTATCTCATTAAATATCAACATGGACCCGTTCTACCCTCAGCTATCGCATCGGTCAATTTCTAGTTAATAACAGTAATCAGGTATCTTATTTTTCCGCCGCATACAACTTTTAAGAACAATTAAATAGTTTTCGGGCCAGCCCCGCAGTTATAGAACTAATTCCCCGTTTTTGTTTAATATAACCGGAGGGGCTAGCAGCAACGGCTTCTGAATTATAGACTTCAATATATAGAGCCAGTTACGTGTATTCCCATGGCGTTCCAAGTCAACGTCGCATTCTTTCCTATAAATCTTTTATTCAGACAGGAAGAGATCAATAAAATATTACTTGGGTAATTATTAATTTGTAGCTCTATAGATTTACCGATCCATTACGACAAGACCTTCTTCCTTTTCCTGGTTCACTGCAAGGAAGCAAGTGAAGTTCAAGAAATATTTCATGTCAAAGAAAATACTTCGCAATTATGTACAGAAGAAAAATACCTGGGATTGGAAATTAGTGAGAGTTTGTCGATCGAAAAATTACAGGTGTAGAACTGTTAGGCTCTAAAAGAAATACGGTATAATGTGCGGTTAGGTTTGTATCCGTTTTTTCTACTTCTATCATAAATATGGAGTTAAAAAAATTTCGGAAGACGATTAATTTTAAGTGTTGCTGGTACAGGAGTCCACATAAGCGACTTTTGATTGTTTTTCGCCTGCGGTTAAATGGCGGCAGAGCGTAAAACAGCTACTACCTTCATTACTACTTCCGGCGAATTAAAATATAAGACCAATTAGGCAGGACATTTTAACATTGACGTCAACCGTGCGATAGGTAGCACAGTAGCTTCGAATGGATTGTACGCTATACCCATTTAATTTTAAAATTAGCGCTGCTTCTTTAAATAAGATTTGTTTCGTTGGTTTGGCAGAATAATAAAACACAAGCAGGTTGAGGTTAATATATTTATTTATTAACGAATATAATAGTGAATCTTTTGGAATATATAGCTTAATACGTTGCGTTATGCTGCTTGTACGGTGTCTTTAACTAAACTAAACTTGACCTGAATGGTCACACATGTTAAAACTTAAAACTAAACCCAAAACTGACCCTTAAATGTCATTGTTCTATTTTGGTCCTTCCGAGAACTACTAACTAACATATGCTTTAACACTACTCGTGGTTTTTGTGAGTCTTATATTCTCCTAATTCCGAGAATTCTTTACACTGCTAAAACAAAGGTATAATTTTCATTATCTTTCTGAGTTTATTACTTTTTAATTAAGGTAAACGTAATCATTAAGAAGTAATAGTACACGTGTCGGTTACTTTTTGCCTTCATTATTATCGATTTTTATTCAATAAAACAAGAAACTATTAAGGAACAAAAAGTCTCTCATTCATTCATTCATTAAACTACTAATCTTGTTTTTTAATATTTACCAATATTACAAGGTGTGTTAAGAAGGTACAACTGCATGAGTAAACAAAACATTTTTTAATTTTATCTATTCTTGATAATACATCATCAAAACAAATTTTGCTGTGCTATTAGAAAGACTTACAACTCAATTTTTTTCTCCATTTGGATCCCATATCAAAAATCCGTTTTTACCAATATCAATTAATTTTTCAGAAAAAGGAGATGCTTTTTATATATCAAAACCACCTGAAAGTTAATTTTTTCACATCAGCTTCCACAAGCCAAGCTTACATCAAGAGATAAATGCGGATCAAAACACAATCGTAGTTATAAGTGGCATGACATTGTTAGTACGCATTAATAGCAACGAAAGGTATTTCAGATATTTTGGAACAAGAAATTTGTCCAACAATACGCAGATTATGATATTCACTGCAAAAAAGTAGGTCATACGAAAAGAAAATTCCGGTAGTCTGATGATGGAAAAACATTGTCAGCAACATCATCACGGTTTTAATTAATTCCTATGGCGGGCTTTTGCAGCTATGGACAAGAACAGAAAGAAGTTATTTACCAGTAGGTATACAAAAGAAAACAAATTTGAATTGTATTGGCAGGTCGAGAAGACTGATTTTAAGTGATATAATGAAGTAAGTGCATAGGTAGAGCCAAAAGAGGAAAATATTTAACTGTCCCGTTTTGCTCTGGGTACCATATAAAATACTGCAGTGTCATAAAATCATTGGTTCGGCTTTCAGCATCACATAGTTTGGAGGTTTCTTCAAGTTGCTATACTCAATGCACCCAAAATAAAATTTATAACAGTTATTCGGTTATATTTGCTAATAGTATATATAGGCAGTTCTTGAACATATTATAGGTACATAAAAAAAGGAGTTAAAAATTGTCTGGAAGACTCTATGAGGATGCTATGCCGGCGAGCGTCCTTTTTTTATATGATATATTATGATTATCCAAACCGATCGAACTGAATTAGCAAAACGATTGGGTTCACCCATTTCCTATTTGATGATGGTTAAAGTTTATTACATTGTCAATATCCAATAGAAACTTTTTGGCGAATTCTATAACTTAACATACTGTTTATACAAAAGAAGACTCGAGTTTACTTCAGGGTCTCAAACTCCTCCAGATTGCAAATTTCAACTTCCTCAAATTCCCAAAAAACCGCATAAATCCTTGTCTTCCAATAACGGAAGCTACATTTTCTTCATATTTACCTCTACTATACCATAATACACTTGAAAATGGTTTTGCTTACTAATCTTAAGTAATGTAGTTAAGTACTTGGAAATATGTAGTATAAAATCAAACTCACGGAGAGAATGAAAACTCAAACTATCACGGAACATTTAAGTTTGTGCATCGATATCTCCAAGGTATTTGGCAAGTGTACTTCAAGAGATGGAAAAAATATTCACAATTATAAGGTTCATCACCAAAGTCTTCTCTAACCTAATTAATGAAGACAAGAGCATTTAATGTGTTGCACATTTAATCAGAGCAAAACTTGCAAAAACAAATAGACAGATGTAGCTTGCCTGTAGTCATTTTAGGAAGTAAATTATTGTTGCAGGATAACTCAATTAAACAAGTAATACAAATTAAAACAAGGATAGAGTAAAATAATTGTTACACCAAGACCAAAAGCAAATCCAAAGAACTAAAGATGCAAACAATCATGTGATATAAAAGTTAAATATCGAATCAGAAGGATATTGAACGAGCATAAGACACAAATCGAGCAAATCCAAGGTATGTTTTGAAAGTCTGTATAAGCAGACGTCAAAATGTGATCTTCCTGTTGATATTCCTTTTAGTCTTATTTTGGTTTCTTTGCCAAGTCTAAATATTCTCTAAGCCACCTTTTAGTGGCATGCTTATCAAGCACTACGATCTTTTAAATTCAAAGCTCAAATTAAACTGTATCCTAGCACATTTTGTTTTTTTTTCTAACTGCACCTTAGTTTGAAAATCTAAGCCAGTAACGTCATTGTTTCGTAGAGTGGTTTCCAAATCTCGTGGCACGCGACCTTCGATGCGCAGAAGACAAATTTTAATCGGGCGGCCCTACATGCATGATTTTTACAATTTTCTATCTCTCTTTCTTGTGCAGTATAAGCTCCGCCTTTTGCGCATTTCGCGTGCCACGAGATTTAGAAACCACTATAACATTGTGACAACCTTGTTTACTATCAGTTAGCAAGCAATGCTGCTGATTTTTATTAGTAATGAATTAATAATGTACCGCCACTAGTTAACGATATGTGACAGTATAACGTCACTTTCGCAATCTGTAAAACAATTAATACCAGAAAGATTTAAATTACATTATTCAAAAAATGGTCTTATTAAAAAGAACAAATTTAAAAAATTGTATCAGAAGATTTTAAGTGATGTATGTTGCGACAACAATGTAAAGGAGAACGAACCTAATTGTTAGCAAGAAACCGCATTTTTTTCTCAAGGTAGGCGGCGTGGCGTGGAGGATATAACAAACGCGCCAAACAAATTATAATTCAGCAATATTCACCCTCGAAGTTGTTATTCTCCTCCAAGTGTTATGCACCGCGAATAATTAAGGTAATAAGTAAATTTGCACAGTCGTAAACTGCTCTGTTCTTGGCGATCATCCTTGCATCAACGCCTCAGCCTCGGGTTTAATCCCATAACATTATGCATATTTAATTTCACGCCTTCCTAGAATATAGTATACACCACCCTAGTTTCGTTGTATCACGTATCGATGTAGCACATAAATCCAAACCGAATATATTGTAACACTAGTTACGCAGACTTCTACCCTAAGGCAATAATTATGCAAGACAATACCTCTCTTCTTGTGAGGGCCAAATGCAATTGGACAAGTACTGATTAACTTATCAGATTGATTACTCCCTAAAGATTATTATAACAGGGTTGTGCTTTGAACAACCGCAGTTGCAAAAATCAATAATTCCGCGGCAATATCTATCGCATAAATTACCTAATGATAATTTATGAAATGGAATTTATTAGAAACGAGAAAATTGATTAGCGATTGTTTTCTTATAAATTTGTCTCATTATTTAAAATTGTTATTTCACGTCTATTCTTCTAAAAATAAAACAAAAACTTAGCGTTTATAGAAGAGAAACTTTCTAATTTTGCAAGAAAACTATAAAACTTACCGATTATGAACGAAAGCATTGTTTAACTTTTATCATTATATTTATTCTTTTACATAACGTTGCAGATGTATACGATAAAGCCTTTACAAATGGACTAAAAGTTGTGCCATACCCATTGAATCAAAAGTTCTATCTGCAGCTGCTTTGTTATAAACACTTTCAGCATTGATACGTCAAGGTAGGCAACTATCGATTGAATAAGACACACCATGAATCATGAAAATCAAAACAGAAAGATGAGTTAGTAAATAAAAGCTATTTTAATTGAAGCTGAAGGTACATGAAGACAATAACAATAATGTCATCTTCGTTCGCAAGTTAATCAATTCATATTGTTTGAAGTTAGCTTTTCATAACCACTTTGTGTTTTGATCCATAGCACGATCGTGTTTATGATAATGCGTTCTTTATGTGGGTGCCGGGACCCCATTACACCTGGCAATGTGTACCGTGTAGATAATGTTGAAATATAATATTCAACCGCTGTTTACATGCGCTGATTCCGAGATGAGTACACATGCAGGTTATTGTAAACCCCGAGTTAATGGATTATGGCTCAGGGTAAAGGGTAGTGTCAGACTTGCGCGGTGTTTCTATCAAAGTTTTATAAACTTCAAATAGAAGTATTTCGCGATACTTCAATGAGCTAAGCAAGCGATAAGCAGCAAGAAATTTAAAATTATTAGATTAAGTTTTCTGTTAACCAACATAAAAGACTTTCTAAAAGCTGAAACATTGATTTCAACATAAAATAAGCACCACTCCACATAGAAGGGACTTACTGTGATCGTTTATCTTTTACTTGATAACAAAGTATGAGTAGCAGCTTTTATTCGAACAAACAAAAAATGTATAGGAATATCTACACAGTGGAAACCATCTTCTATAATGTCAATAATGTAAGAACGTCAGTAGGATATATTATGAGTGCATCGGTAGAATGCTTTGCTTTTTCTGAATGATTTTTAATAAATAATATTACCCAACATTAAATTGCAAAAAACAGAAGGCACAATAGCTCTTCTGCAAAACAAGACTTATAATGTTCTTAATTGTCCAAAACTCATCGACAAAACTCGAAACTGAAACGAACACATTATTTGCTATCTTTGAGTTCTACAAGGCTAATTTTGAAGCACAAGGCTTGATGTGTCCAAGTTATCGTATCACTGTTTTTAACCAATGAGCGACTTCGTCCGTCAAAGCCTTTAAGATGGCCAAAGTCGCTTGTACGTGAAATCGTTTCGAGTTTGTAACACCTTCAGAAGTACTTAGTCGTCTAAAGGCAGCTAAAGTCATTAGAACGGTCAAAATCGTTTGAAGGTTAAAGACAGCTGAAGCCATTAAGACGACTAAAGT
>VTPC01002425.1:0-23028 GCA_011009095.1 Ignelater luminosus
TTTTTATGTGGTAAGGAACTTTAATTTGATTTAAAAATAAAATTTAATCTGAAATTTCATGCAATGAAACATATTTTTGCCCTTCACAAATAAATCTTTCTTCTTATTTGTTATAGAACAGGACTTCTTAACTTAATTGTCTATTAATGGACAATCAACTAAAAAGATAATTTGAAAGATTTTCTTAAAAGACTTTGCTATTTCCTTTACTGACTTTTCCAAAGAGCGGTCTAATTTTGTGGTTGTTCTCTCTTCAGTCGCTTTTCGATGTGGTTTAAGTTTGTTTTTCAGCAATGATATGGTCTTTAACGTTTTTTGTCTTGATGGCCCTTCTTTGCTGATTGTCGAATACACCTATTATTTTACCGTTTTGATCAGTCCAGATTTAAATCAAAGTGTGCAAACGCTTCCTTTCCGTTAAAATACATTTTACTTTCTGATTGGCGTTGAGAGGTTTGGAAAAAGTGCCTTCTTATCAAGAAAGATAATTACAATTTCCTACATTGAAATTATATAAGTTTGTATCTAGTGATTTCATAATTTCTGTCACACACATTTTTGCCTATAAAATAAAAACTACAAATGGTTTTTCTATCGTTCTTCTGTCATTATTTACTGACTATTATTAAGGAGAAATACAAAACATCTTTTCAAAAGTAACCAGTGCCGTTTAAGAGCTCGCTTTCAAGACTCGATGTTTGGGTGTTTCGTACAGCAAGCCATAGCTTCCAAAACAGACCACAATTTATAGTCCAGTGCGTTCAGGCAAGGGCTTGCAGCAGGCCAATCCTCCGGAGATATAAAATCTGGCACATTTTTCTCAAGCTACTTTGAGCCGTTTTGGCTTTATGTGCAGGCACATAGTCTTGTTGGAGATCCAAAACTTGTCTTAAAATAGAGTTTGCTTCTGTGGATTCACTACTGGCTCTAAAAACGAAATGTTTTCACATCCTTTTCGCAAAAATGAAGAGAAGAACCTCCATCATACGTAACTCCCCACCAAATCATAATTGAGGCTAGATGGTGATCTCGCTGAACCTTTGGAATAAGCTCGAATGCTTTTTTTGAGAAATGAGCATATATTCTATCATTTTGTTTATTGAGTGACTCTTCACTGTGAAAATCTTCTCGCAAGTAGAAAGAATATTGGGGTGTTTGTTATCCGCGTATCGAGCTAAGAGCTGTTTGCATTGTTCCTTTCTTTCGTTCTTTAACTTCATTGTAGGCAGTCGTCCGGTGTGTCTTTTATATGCACTTAATTCCAAATTATACTTCAAAATGCGAGAGATATTTTCATCTCACGAGCCATAATTTCTTGTTTTTGGACAGAATTTCGTTGAATTGGAGCTTTACCGCTTTTAATGTTTTTGGTGTTCGAATATTGCCTGACCTCCAGTATCTTCAATCTGATATTGAGAAAATTTTCCCTCTTTTCATACTGCACTTATCAAGTCCAACTACAATAATCCTATTTTTTTATCACTCCAATTCATTTTTTTAGACGACTTTATTTGTTAAAACTTTTACACGATATTTGAAGCGTAAAGATCAACAATCAAATATGACATATGATACAAAACTGCTGCGCTTGTTGTTTCATTTACAGCAGTTAAGACTATTCTTGTGACAGTATTTATGAAAGCACTGGGTATGTACCTACATGCGGTACGGCGGCGTAAACCCCAACACTTAGGCCCTAGGGGTCATTGTGCAAGTGGCAGTGAAGTTGCTACTCAGAAGGCTATTATTATATAATTAATTTTCCTGTAGGAAGCACAGTTTCTTGAATATCATATAATATCAGTAACTTTACAGGAATGCACTCGCATATCATTGCAATATCTACAAGAGCTATCTTCTTGAAGTCCGATAGTGTTGAGATGCTTATTAAGATGAGCATGACCGGTGAGAAGGCCAGTAACTATCCGTATGTTTCCTCTGTTCATTTTAAGTAGGGAATTTGCAGGTTTTATAGTAGGGCCTTTTCATCAAGATCCTAGCCTGCCTGCAGTTTGTCAAATTGATGCCATCACTATGAAATCTCTGAAAAGTCCATTCAGTGGTAGATCTGTTAGAGTAGCTAAGGGAGATACCAAGAGCAGGTTCAAGGAAGGGGTCAGCGTTCCTGTCGTTACCTTCTATGTCAAAGAAGAACCCATATGAGAGCCATCCAATCTCTTTGGCACAAAACAACCAGAGAGCGGTGGCACTGTAGAGCTAGGCACAGTGTAATGAATGGATTTGAGAGTATCCAGCTTCATGTTTTTTTTCTAGACACCAGCCATTTTGCCAGATCTTGTATGAGGTTCCTGCGCTTCAACCACAATATGGAATGAAAGAAGTTTGAGGAGTACCTCCAAGGTAGCGATGGGAGAGATGTGTATGGTTCCTGCTCTAGCTATTTCTTGTTGGAGGCTGTTTGCGTATAACAGTGTAGAGCCACTGTGTGACCCTTTAAATAGGAAGAGATAGCCTTTTGAGACCGTCTTTCAATATGCGCTCTCCAGCACAGCTTGTCCAGAGATTGTATAAGTAGATAGAATAGATTCATGGTCTGCTATAACCTAACCCATATCGTCAGGCGAATTTATTGGCGAACAAAAAGCGATTAAGGGAAGAGTACACCAAAAATAACACTAGTGTGAAAAAACGTTAATGAACTCTATGAACTTGCAAGTTTGGTTCTTTTTATGTATGAAACAATAACTTAAACTACTTACGCAAATTGTTTTTAAAAGTTACAGTTATAACTCACTGAGATGTAAATATGTTTTAGAAGTATATCTAGACAATTTCCAGAAACCGTCGTAAATAAAAAAAAAGTGAAGTTAAGCTAAGGCAATTAACAGGTGATGACGAGATGAGTAATGACATACACTGATTTGTAATGTCTATGGCTAAGAAACACTGTTTGACATTTTCATATTGCAATTTATTTTTAAAGTGTCATCAAAAAGGATTTTATTATATGGGGAAATCTGCTATCGCTTGATTAAGAAAAATAACGATGTTTTCTTTCTGCTTCCAAATCTACCAAGTTGTAACCTAAGCATATGTATGTTGGATTTTGTATTTTTTGATAAAAACTGCCAAAATGCAGTAGTATTATAATAAAAATCGGAAAATATCTCATTTGAAAAGTTTTTAACAGAAGAATTGGCCTTTTTTCTACAAAAACCTCCAAAAATAACAAATAGAAAAAACAAACTAATTTAAAGAACATTTGACTGCGTTTGTTAAATTTAAACCTTGTTGTTTGAAAACAATTTCAATTCAATTACTTTCCGAAACAAAAGATTTAACTATACAAAACCTTATCAAGTAGGCGTCCTATTAAAAAATCTGTGTCAAACTATCTAAGACCCTGTCTCTAAGTGCAATTTGCTTCAAAGAAGATTGACTTCAAAGAAAATTTTTTTAGCGAATGTCTAGCAAACTAGATTTTTCCGAAGAAACAAAACACCAATAAACAATTTAACCTATACTTCATATTTTCTGTGGTTTATGAGATCACAACAATAGTGAAAAAAATAAGGTGTCGCCCTCTATAATCTTCTTATGAGCTATGACAATATTGTTTCTATCATCAGTTAGAAAAGGCACTGCAACATTATTACTAGAAAAAGAACGTAACAAAACATAATTCTAGTATCTATAACCTTCACATAATGACAAACATCAACAAGAACTGATATATACATTGTATGAAAGTCTTCAAGTAATAAGTGATTAGCACAGACACGTTAGAAAACAATGATACAATGCAGCCTCATACCAGAATAATGTCAACAACTAGACAGGAATCTAATAAACTCAGAATTATTAAACAAATAATAAAACAAAAATTAATTAGTTTTTATTTAGAAAACAACTAAAATTAACAAGGTGAATAACATCGAGATGCATATACTAAAATCACAAACAAGAACCGATTGTAATTATCTAATCCCGGTAAACAATATAAAAAAACCAATTAAGATAAGTAAAACTTCAATTATTAGCAACAATTCAGTTAAAAAAAGAACTCGACACTTCAAATTAACAGCCTTTAATGAAGAAATATAGGACTGTGAAGGTAGTAAACCAGTAATATTGAAATCTGGTAGGCGTTTCATTACAAAAACATCACGTCTACGATTCAAGTGATATTTCTCAGAAATAAAGAAAAAATTTATTTTATTGTCCCATCAAATTTTGCATTAAAACAAGAAACATTCCCAATAAACTTATTTTTTGAGAAATACTGAAATTAATTAAGTATGTATATTATCCAATTAAAAGTTTAGAAAAGTAATAAGAACTTGATATAGAGATCAACGCCTTCAGAGTTTTATTAGTATCCCATCTGTTGTGATTTATTTACCCAATATTTTATTGGTATGGTTGTATAATGTTACACAAACGAATTAAACGGACAACCATAAAACTACATAATAATTGAGAACAAGCAATTTTTATTTCCTAAATGTAACAGTTCAACTTTTTTTTGTGTTAGCTTATTTGCATAATTTCCAAATCTTTTTTTTGTGTTTTTGTCAGTAATTAAATTATCAAAATCGATTCTACTGCACTCTTGCAACAAAATTTTAAGAATTAAATTTAAAAAGACTTAAAAGTATTCTACAGGGTATCAACACCAACATGTAGTAATGTTTCATATAAATACCAACAATTAATGGAAAAGAATCACTAAATGACTGTAATTTTACTTTTTGGCTTCTAAAATTACTACTGTAGGTTTATTTTGTCATTGCGTGCAGAGGGGTTTTTATACATCAATTATTACTGTACATTCTGTATTTTCTATGTATCTAACAGGAATGTTAGAAATTCTAGTTAACAAGAAATTCGATTAAAAAAAAGATCAAGGAAAGTCCAACTGAAAAAACAAAAATAATAAACTTTCGTATAAGGTAATACCACTTTATAAACTATTTGTAAAGAATAGAGTAGCCTTGAATAGTTGTATGTTTAAAGATTAAAGCAATAGCAGATCAAAAATCTCTTGTGTATTATTAGCCATTTAACTCGTGGAAATAAGATTTTGTAATAACGGATGAGTTTGGTATTTGCTATTGTGTGGATTTCATGATAAATACCGCCATCATGGGCAGAGAAGTAGGAAGGTGCAAACACATTTTAAAAAAGTATACGCCACTAAAAGAAAACCAATTAGCTCGTTTTTGAAATTAATGAGTAAATTAGGAACAAAAATTGTTCTCTTTTTCCATAGCATGCACCGTTTTCATGTAAAATCTCAATTTCCAAAATCTTGTAATTTCCTATATCTCCGAAAGAACGTGCAATATTAAAATGAAATTGCTTACATGATTTTTGCTTCACGGTGTCTACCATTATGTGAATGTTGTTGATAAATTCATTATGGATGAAGATGTATGGCAGACGGTGCAACCGCACTCTTTCATAAAATACATGCCATGCTACGAAATCTACAATTAATAGCATAAATCATTCTTGTGTTTTTCTTTCATAAAATGCACCATTTCCGAGTAAATTGTGAAAAATTTGATTTTCTATGCAAACAGTGCATTATTTGAAGAGTGACTTTTGTTACTAAATTGTTTAAAAGATGCTAAAATCCACAATATGTTTCTTAAGTGCGTAGCATTAACACCTATTGTCTCATAATGAATGTATCGACAATTGAAATTCACATAATAGTATAGTAAAAACAAATTTAGACACTTTTACCTTAATGCATGCTGCCTCCAAGATATCAGAAAGAAAAACAGAAATGAAATTAAATTTTGATATTGCAAGACTTTGGAAAATTCCATTTTACTCAAAAACGATGCATCCTGTGAAAAAACTTTAAAAACTAGATAGCTATTTTATTAGAGCCAGAGACATGCGGTTTTTTGTGTTAGATGGAGAAGTTGGGCCAAAAAATCTAAGAAATGAAACTGGATGTTATGATATCCAATTGAACCTAATACTTATTACTCCTGGTGATACTGAATGATTGAAGTTGCCACTATACGTACAACAATCAATTAATTAAATCTTGCTCAATTCTTTTTTCATCTTTTCTAAGTTTCCGTTTCTATTCGAAGTAGAGCCTGTGATTTTTTATTACAATTTGTCCCTTAAAAAAGACTGAAACACAAATGGCCAATTTTTAAAACAAAACAAAGTTTAGACCTGGTCTGAAGTCTCTGCAGACATTTGGTCTACTTAAACCTAAGACTGGGATTATTTTTAAATAATTTTCGAAATTTATTTAGTCGGTTTTATTAAAAAATTCACCAAAAGACTTCCCTTAGGAATGTGTTCTGTGTATGTAAATGTCGAGTTCTGATAATCCAATAGATAATATCGATCACATCAAACTAAACAGCTGCACATATTGTGATGTGTATGCCCTTTGAAGGGCTTCATAAGAACTACTGTGTGATTACAAATCAGAATCCTGGTTCACATTTAACATGAGATGAAGAAAATAGATAGTAGCCATTGAAAATTCCAGAGGGTACTAAGATCTTTTGCATGGTTCTGGATATAGATAAAAACTAACAAACATCTGAAACAATTGCTATCAGATCCACGAATGAACTACTAAAACATTGCTTGGATCTTGCCAGTTTTTATTTACGCTATGTTAGCGTATATTGACATAAAGCTGCTCGTTAATGGAAAGAACGGTGAGGATATTGATTTTTGCGTTTTAACGGCTAGGAGATACGAATATTAGTAAGAGGAAGAGAACATCAGCTAGTCCACAACAATCAAAAGAGCGTGTTGCTTTATTTTGTATCGAATCTGAGAAGTTAATAACTAAAAGGTATGCATTTCTGTGTTCTATGGATTAGGAGATCTTTTGGAATCGGTCTTCTCTTAGATAAAATAAATAGCAAAGGTCGATATGATCTCAAATAGCGTTAGATGCGGTTCAAGCTTCTGTCTAGCGTGCTATCAAAATATTTTAAGCGTTTTGGCAACGTAGACGTAATTTCGACAAATGATATGAGTCGTCTATTTTCAAAACCCGCTATCTTCATTTTTTTGTCGAAATTGAGATAAGCAGAGATTTCCTTACTAAAGTATTTAATGGTGGTGTCAATGTCAATTCCTATGAAAACGGATGTCAAATTTATAGCTGGTCAATAGGCAACATTTTAAAATTGAACGTTTTTTCGTGAAGAAATTGGGTAATATGAAGACGGTGGGTTTTGTAAATAGACGACTTATAGTATGGAGGTATCGATATTCACTTATCAGGGGAATTGTTAAGAGGTTTAATCTACGATCGCTACATTGAAAAGCATACCATAACTGCATTGCTTAAGACTAACTGGCCCAAAACCGATGAAATAAACGACAAATGTTCACATATAGACTAGAGCTACCTTTCAATAAAAAATGTTGGGCAGCTATGCCCACAGCAAAATTTGAAACTTCTTACATCACGGTACCAGACGTAGTGTTGCATTAAGAAAATTGAAAGAATTTGCGTTTTACACAACATATATCAGTGGTGTTTCATTTCTGTTTTTCTCCGTTTGATTATCATGTCGCCTTGGTCGGTTGTTGCAGTTTTACCAGCGGTAGGCTATTCATCTCCCTTATAGCCAGGTTCACCCTGCATTTGTGGATGCGGAAGAATTCGGTCACAACATATGTGCTGTCCTTCACGTGGTCGTCTACGGCTAGGGGAGATGTTGAACTACTGGACTGTTTTAGTCTAGTTTAATGTTTCCCTGGCTTTTCTTACTGAACGCCACTTAAGCTGTTCGCTACACTGCTTTCCTTCGTAGCACATGCATGTATTTCTGAGACGAATCGTTTTCCCACTAAAATCAGTGCCACTGTTGCACCTTCCAGTTTCCGTATCTGTACCACACCGTAAAATCATGCCACATTATCTTCCATTGATTTATTACCTAGCATTGGCGTCTCTAAGCAAGATATACCACTAGAATCTGGTAAACCGTTTAAATTAGAAAAATTCCGTCTATTTAGATGTTTATTGTTTTCAAAAAGAACAGCAAAGAATAGCAAAGAAAGCATTTCAGAGAATTTGTTTCAGAATACAAAAAAAATTGTTGGGATCATTTTTGTTTTACTTCGGCAATGAAGCGTAAACACAAATTTCTCTAAATGAAACGCCTACTTGGTTTTTACTTTGCTGAATAGCACGTTTCAAATGCTTCTCAGTGATATAAGGTTTGACTTGATTAATCTTTTGTTCTACAAAATTATAAGTGAAAACGTTTTCATGGGAAACTGTCTTAAAAGTGTCTTTCATTTGTTTGGCAATCAAGCTATTTGTCATGTTTAGTGTCTTAATTCTTGTTGCAAATGACGGTGTTGCTGTAGAAACATGGCTTTCTTTTCATAATTTCTTAGCAAAGAAATAAATGTCAAACTTTATATCATCGAAAAGAATTTAAAACGTGCTATTCAGCAATATGGAAATCAAAGTAAAACAAAGAAAATCTGATATTTTCGTTTTTAGCGAACGTCTGGCAAGCCGTGACATCAATAAATGGATTTCCGAAAATAGTAACTTTTTCCAGTTTAACGAGTTTCATGATTTTCAAAATTCTAACGATGTGTCTCAAATGGAAACAACAACCACCAACAGCTCCTTCATCTTCCAAGCCCTTGTTGCTTCACAATAGTCTGACAGATACAATGATGCCATTATCAAGTAATATTTCTGCGTCTGGAAACAAATTACCCGGTTTACCAAGAATCATTACTAAAGAGAAGCTTCGCAATGAAGACAGGCAGACATACTGTACGAGGGCGGTTCAGTAAGTACCCGTGTTTGACGACAGAAGGCGTTCCTGAGGGGAGTTGCTGTTATCATCGTGTGTTGCCATCTATCAAACGACGGTATAACAAATTGCAGACTGATTGATAGGTTAGTTTGGATTTGACAGCCATTTGAGTAAGACGTGTTTCGTGATTTTAGCTAAGATGGAAAAAGAGCAGTATCGTTCGGTAATTCGCTTTCTGTTTTTGGATGGGAAAAAATGCGAGGAGATAAAAGCAAAGTTGGATGCTGTTTATGGGGACACTTCGCCATCTATGACCACAGTAAGATATTGGTTCAACGAATTTAAACGTGGGCGAACATTCGTTTTTGATGAGGAGCGACCAGGACGCCCGGCAGACGTGGTTACCGAGGAAATCATTCAAAAAGTCCACGACATGATTCTCGCTGATCGACGAACGAAAGTGCGTGAAGTAGCAGAGGCCGTAGGTGTGTCGACCGGAACGGCAATTAATATTTTACATGATAAGTTGGCGATGAAAAAATTGTCGGCGCGATGGGTGCCGCGATTGCTAACGGTGGACAACAAGCGGATGCGGCTGTTAACTTCGAAGCAGTGTTTGGAGCAATTTAAGCGAAATCCGAAGGAGTTTTTGCGTCGAGTTGTCACCGTTGATGAAACCTGGATTCATCATTACACACCAGAAACTAAGCAACAATCAAAACAATGGATTTCTCCCGGTGAATCTGCTCCAAAAAAGGCGAAGATGGTTCCATCGGCCGGAAAGGTCATGGCGACGATTTTTTGGGATGCGAACGGCGTCATCCTCATGGATAATTTAGAAAAAGGAAGAACGATCACTGGACAATACTACAGTGAGTTATTAGACAGCTTCGACAAAAAATTGAAGTAGACACGGCCGCATTTGGCGAAAAAGAAGGTGCTGTTTCACCACGATAACGCACCAGCACATTCATCCGGAGTTGTCGCCGCCAAACTGCATGAATTGCGTTATGAATTGCTGCCGCACCCCCCGTATTCACCCGATCTGGCTCCCTGCGACTTTTTCTTGTTTCCTAACATGAAGAAATGGCTCGCGGGAAAAAAATTTAGCTCAAACGAGGAAGTCATCGCCGAGATAGAGGCGTATTTTGGAGAGTTCGACAAATCCTATTTTTTGGAGGGGTTAAAAAAATGGCAGGAACGTTGGGAGAAGTGTATATTTCTAAAATGAGACTATGTTGAAAAATAAAAAAAAAATTTTTGAAAAAAATTGTGTCTTCATTTCTAACACGGGTACTTTATGAACCGTCCTCGTACATCTCTTGTATAATATAACCAATCAGGGTAAACTAATAACAGTTCGTAAAAAACTGTTTTGTTAATAATTATGAATAGTTGAGAAGTTTAGGAACACTTTACAACAAACAACTAAATAAAGACAAAACGATTGTGTTTGAATTTCTATAGTACTATTGTTTCTAATCAGCAGTGAATCAGAAGTAAGAAAATATCAAAGAATGCAGAGTACCTCATTAAAAAAGCAAAACAAACGTTTGGTATGTCAGTCATGAAACACTCTGTATAGTTGGAAACAATTTTAGAACGTTTTGATACTCCTACAAATAACAACTCTGTCTTCTGTCCACATTTTGGAACATCCTTACAGAAATAATGAATCTCCCTCGTATACACATTTCTTTATATTCTGTTCCAGTTATTTTTATTGTTGTCTACCTAAACTTTTGTTTAATGCTATTTCACATAATCGAGATTAACAATATTGTTACTTATTTTTCATAGCTTCACGTTTTGTAGTATACATATACTTTTAATTACTACTATGAACAATAACAAATTGACCTCAAAGTCAAGTGTGAAACCTTGCATCAAAAATTACAATATTCTTTCTAAAATAGTAAGAATTCTTAAACAATACCATTACTTTCAAAGTTTCATTATTGAACTACAATCTTTGGAGGCTGCAAGCGATCGTTTATCCTTGATCAACGTTCATCTTACGAAATAAAAGCATCAAAAGAAATCGTTGCGTTTCGGTCGACTAAACGGAAAATCCAAAGAGTAAATTTTCCAAGTAAACTATCTTACGTGTCTTAAAGGTAAATCCGAGACTGGTATTATAAGAGCAAGCATATCAGTTTCAACTAATAAAATGATTGTAAAAAGTTTTTCAAAAATTATGTGACAGCAAAATTATGAAGGTAAATAATGATGGCAGGTTTAATTTTGCCCACCAACCACGCTTTATGCGCTCAATCAACCAACCAACCTCTGCATCTTTTTGATCTCTTTTTCTCTTCCTTTTGTAATGTTGTCAAGAACGCCATTTTACTTCGGGATGCCTAACTTGATTTTATTTGTTCAATAGAATATAATCGACTCATTTCAATTTATTACAGCTTGAGGTTATTTAATAGAAGGAAAAAAATATAATTTTATGCCCTGATAATTTTTCTCAGTAAATCTAATAATGAGAGTAACTAGACATTTCTTGCATGTTTCAGTATATTTAGTTTAATTGTATTACAAATATTTTATACATTCTGCAGGAACTTACGAGATGCGTGTCAATACATAAAGATGCAACGATTTCTTCTCTGTAGGTCATCGACATAGTTAAATATATACATACATAAAACCTGTATGTTAAAAAAATACATTAAAATGCCTATTGTATAGCAAATACTATTTACGGCTATTGAAAATACTTGTTAGCCACTATAAAATGGCATTCTTTGCAAATATTTGAAATCGCAACTTTGAATTTATTTCATGCGGATCGGTTTGAAGTTTTTGTTTTAAATATTTCATTTGAAAACGTAATCTTTGCGAAGAAGTATGTTTTAGAATTAAAAATAGAACTTCGAATTAATGGTCGTCCTCATTTGGTTAATTCAAATCTTGGGAAGGTTATTTCCTTAATTATTGCCACATTTCATTTAATTAAACGTGAACATATCCACCTACACACGATCGTTTTACATTTTTAATTTCGAATACAAGAATGGAAGGTTCTTTTTTATCTCGACATTAATTTATCAAACTTTTATTACCATAGTCTAATTCAACGATTGTACTACCTTTTGTGTGTAGCTCACTTTCTATTAAAATGCTTTATGAGATCATGTGTTATTTGGTTATATGTAACATTAGAAATCAATTTCGCAACTAAAGATTAAACATCTTGAACCTATCTTTTGAAATTTTTTTTTATTTTCTTTTGTGAAAACATTGCATACAAGTTTAACGATTGTAAATCCATTAAATTTCTTTTTCTGCTTTTTTGATTGGTTATATTCAAACAAAGTATTTGTATTCAATTTGAAACTATTGTACGCAATGACTATAAATTGCGAATTGTTTAGATAAACTATTGCCTTTGTGGAATTAAAAAATAGACGTTTTGAGATTCCCGCCAACAAAACAAATGAAATACAAAACATTACGCTACTAATCTACTATTATGTATACATACGCTATAGATGTCTTATTATTTAAATGAATTAATTCCAACACGTTTATTGTCTTTCACAACTGAAAGTTTAAAAATAATCAGGTGCCTTTTATGGTAGTATGGTACACCATCTACTAATATTAAGGAAGAAAAGTTTGCAATTGAACAATCAGAAACTTTTACTTATTAATTAAATTATGATGTGAATGACCAGACATTTACAGGAACTTCTTTTTGTATTATCTACTTTTAGTAACCGCAAACCATTTATGTTGTCTGAAAATTTTGCTCTCTTTGTTTGTATGGTGTACCTACTCATTATCTTCTTACTTCCGAATGACGAGCTATCTTCAAGATTCTACAGGGAGCTATAGCGATTTTGTGCAGCTGCGTGATTACCAGTTAATATTTAAAAGAGATTTCCTTAATCATATAGCTGCAACAAGTCTGTTAACATATTTCCCGTCTAACATTCATTCTTTGTAAGTTTCTTCTTCTACCCTGATTTAAAGGGTTGGTGACGAGACTACACCCTTTACGATTTTGGTCTATCGATGTTTAGGGATCAGGATGGTGCTTCTCGAGGTAAAGTCATGAAAAGTTTTTTTTAGGTATCAGAAGACATCAGAAAAAGTTTTTGCAACAGATCGCAGTTATGGCTATTTACAGTGAATCAAATTTGGGCAAAATTTGACTTTCCAGAATATCTTGACAGAAAACAAAGGAAAATTGAAAAAGATACACGTGGGAAAACTCCCGTTTCCACATGATAGTCCGTTTCAGAAAAAGCATCTTATCCCAAATTGGCACATTCTTGAATCTCACAGCGATTAGTGAATTTCTTGGCATCGATTGTAATTGGCAGCAGTCTTTCAATGGGAAAATCTTCTGAAGGTCTGCTATTTACAAATCCACAACCGCAACTGTTTTATCTTTTCTTGTTATTGATCAGAAAATTATCAATGGTCAACATTCTACAACTTCCAATGGCAAAATCTCAGAGTTAGGAAAAGTGAAAAGTTCAATATTTTAAAAATACAATGTCAACCTATTGATGGATGGGAATTCGACCAAGTTGCTCGTTGCTCGTGGCCAGTGATACAAAGTTTCATTTTAGTTAATTTTGAAGGCTCGTTCTCTATTCTCACAACACGATTAATGGAAAGCTCTTAGAATTGGAAACGTGTTGATAGAATGTTTACTAGAATTCTGTTTTGATCCTTTGAATACAAGCCTAAACTTTGGTTCTATGATTTGGTCTTCTATTTTGATGGAATTTACAACTGGTGGTTTTTGTCCCTTGTTTTTTGCAGTTTTGATTATTACAAGTTTATTGCAAAGCTATGTACACAAATAAGTATCGCAATCAGAATTTGCTTGCAGATTTTTTGACCAAGCATCATATCGAAATGATAGAAGCTCCATCACTGTCTTGATCGTCTTTTTTACGTTTGTTTTTGCTTTTTTAGAATCTAACCTTTACATGTGATACCTAATGATTCTAAAGGCGTTTACGAAAATTCAGCCGCATTGAGCCAGATTTTGGATCAAGCATTTTGCTGGGTGTTCTAATTTTGTCAACGGTTTTGATCTTTTGAATCATCTACTACAGCTTGCTTCTGCAAAAGCTTGCAACGCTGCCCAAAGGGCACGTTTTTGCTGGTAAATTTAATACGTTTAACTGTTCTTAGGCAGCAAAATCCTTTTACGCAATCTTAAGCATTTTAAGGCGAAATAATTTTGAAATTGTTTAGCTTGTGGAAATAGCCTATATAAAATAAAAATAGAAACAGTAATTTAATCAAATTAGCCTATAATAACCGTAGACGTAATACAGTAATTCATCTTTTTACTATAGCACGTACATTTCTCATGAAACGTTGCTATTTATCTTCTTTTTAATGAATGTATGCTTTTAAAATTTTTCTGATTGTTTTGTGACTGTTTTGCAAATTATAATCATTGTGTAAAAATTTAAGGTTATGTGTAGAAAACATTTCTACCAAGTCATAATCGTATTACTTTTTATCATAAACACAAACATAATTCAATCAAAAGCCTAAAAATCTAAATGCTGATAACATTACAAACGGTTCATTGCTACTTTATTTCATGTGAAGTATATAATCAAGGTACCATTAATTTAGCAATTTATGAGACTATTATTAGTTAAATATAGTTATAGCTTTGAAATTTTTTACATTTTGGTTTAAAGTAGTTATTAAATAATCAACCCTTTCGTGTAATCGTGCCATTACTTCGATAAGAGACAGGAATCCCTTAATGCATTCTTAATGACGCTGCATGTTAGGTATATTATGTGTGGTATGTATGCAGCTGAAAACATTGATGAGGTAAAAAGACAGTAAATCTGCGATTTAATGCCTTGAAACCTTTTATACAAAATTGCAGGATAACGTATTTAGTTATAATTAATCTTAGTAATTAGAAATGCTATGAAAAGTAAAAACAAGTTTTGAGATTCTCATAACGTTTTGCTGTTCTTACACGCTTCTTCGATTAGAAATTATCTTGACAATCCTGATCAATAATAATAATCGTCCATAGAAACTTCAAACTTATGTCCGAGTATCTATCTATACCTTTTCTATAGTATCCAGAGAGTAACAATAATAATAATAATAATAATACTTGGTAGTGTATTGCTTATCCCGAAACATATAGCTAAAACACAACAAAATAATATTAAGCAATTAACATTTAGAACAAACATCGATTGCAAAATTTTGTCAGAGCTGAATATTAGTTACAAACACATCAACTTAAAAAATCTTTATCAATCTAGTAAAACCTGTTGAATTTGAAAGGAATCTATGTCAATCTTAAATTATTTAATAACACGTAATAAAATATGACTCATATGATGGCAAATAAGTACAATTCTAACCTCAGGATTGTTTTTATATAATCCTTCTGGATCCAACCTTTGTGACCTCAGTTTGATCAATGTTTTGTGCTACATCTCCAAATCGATTCAAAAAACGAAGCTACTAATCAGGGCTAATTCAAGGCGTATGCTGTATATGAACCGTACATTGACGTTAAGCATGAAGGGCTAGGTCGGCTTCAACTTTTTGAGTTGATGCTGTCTTTAACCTTTCCAATACTTTGTTAACAAAAGACCGTCTAAACGACAGATTTGCAATACATTTTGCAAAATCTAAAATTGTCAGTGTTGGGCTTATGCTAATAAATATTAGCGAGAAACGTAACTATGTCTGTAGAAAGACAACTGCTAAGATGGAGATGCCTGCTTTTTAAATAAGATAATGTCGAGTGGCAGCTGTTTGTGCAAACATCTGACGGTTGCAGCTGTTGCACACAGCTATATAGGACAGCCGGTTTGCATTCGAGTTACAAACCAGAGGCACCTTATGCAATATATGTAGCTTCAAGAATTCAGTTGGTAACGCGTTTTTGTGATATGGCACTTTTTAGATGCTGAGGGTTGAGCAAGCCTTCAAATCATACTATCAGTTGGCCCTATATACATGGTTTTAGGTGAACATACGACATTATTCTATGATTAATTTTAATTGGAGAGTTAGGCTAAAGCTCTGAAGAAGCAACAAATTTATTGATTTCACCAGGGCTGACCTTGGACTTGAAGTTAGCGGGATGACTTCTTCAGTTCGCACAGGTATGAGGGATTGGAAATCAGTAAACTACATATTTAACAAATACTATAAATAGTTTAAATAGGGTGAATTGGGCGAATCGGATCAAAATTCATTCAAATAATGAATCTGCAGTAAGAACTAAAATAACAATACTGTTTGGGCCTTTATTGCACTGCTATGGCTTTTTGGGATCTTATATTTTTGTATTTCATTATTATTACCAGTCTTATTACTGTTAGACATAGAGTGACTTTTCCTCCGAAATCAATTAAATGATTGCTCTAATTTGGTCAATTCTTTTCAAGATTACTATAATTTTGCTGCTGATGTTGATTTTTCTGTTTTGACCGACTTATCTGTGATAAATAGTAGTACAAAGTTTAATAATGATCTAGCCTACAAAAGCAAAAAACAAATCTTAACGAGCGAAATGATCAAATTAAATTAATTAAATACAGCAGATTGAGAAAACTTAATGTGGAATGAAAAAGATTAAATAAAGTTTAAAGTTGATAGAAGGAAGAGAAACCTGGTAGAATAGAACCGAAAAGTCATTCTAAGTCAAGCTTCGTCTTTCATTATAACTTTCTTCAAAGAGCTAAAACCAAATACGAGTCAGGCTGCACCCTCCCAAGCTTGTTTCGTATGGCATGGAGGCCCTAAAAACTGAGTTTGTCTCAGGGGGAGAAATTCTAAAGCCGGCCTTGTATTGCACTAGCCATGTGGTTGTTCCTTATATGCCTAATAAATATGAGTGTACCAGTTTAGCGCTTCTACTCACTACGAAATGTTTTTGATTGATTTTTTTTTTATCATGAATTATGTTGAAAGAGCACAATCAATACTTCTTTTGGATATACCCTTTATAGAACTATACTGACTCAAAGCATAGTAGAAACCTTTTGGGTAAACTTTTGGAAAATACATACATAAGACAGAAAAAGAATTTGCTATAGTCACTGTTCTAACTTCCAATGCTGTTTGTCAGTAGGCATATCGATTTATTGCTTTCTAGACGATTGGTATTATAGAATAACTAACGAAAAGTTCTGTTGTCTACTGGTCTTGTAATGTCCACTGATATATTTATGATCAATGCTGACAGAGTTCAAAAATTGCTGTATTTATAAAACTTGTTTAAATTTTGACAAAGACACTTTTTTACAATCATATTCTTGTCATGGTCGCACATTTCCCAAAACAATTCTCCATTTTATCAGCAATCCACTGGTTGATCTGGTTCTAACTAACGAAAGATGAGGATGCTAAATATCAGTAAGAGATTCAAAAATTCATTGCATGCCACAGCAATGTATTATACTGATTTTGTCTATCATCTTCTTGTGACCTAAAACAGCCTCATTATTTCTTCCAAAATTGGAGAAAATGGATCACAATGTTGTCATTCAGACGCATTTTAGTTCAACGACTTCAGGAAATCTAGATGCTTTTTGTTTTTGGGTATTTCTAACTGCTTTCGTAAGTTTTTGAACTTTTATTCAAAGTGACATAAATTCACTTTTCGAAATTGCATTTTACATTGACATAATGCTTTTCTCAGAAACATGATCGAAGCTAACCATTTATCAATACTTTCCAGTAAAATTCCATGTAGTAGTTGTCAACGTACGACAAATTAAAGAAGGAGATTACACTGACAGAAGCCTCTTTTCATTCATAAGAATAAACGAAAAGATTTATCATTGATGTTTTCTTACAGTGCTTGTTGTTTATTTCTACTACTAAATATTGCTTCTTATAGAAAACCTGAATAGATAGAATGATGTCTTTTATAGTTGTTAAGTGTCACGTTAATTTAATTAAAGTAAGCAGTAATACATACATTATATGTGTTACATTCAATTCTTATAATATTATACGTTAATTTTACAAGTTTGTTCTGCCTTACAGCTGGTGAGTATTAAGAAAAATCAATATCTCATTAGCAATAGCTCATTCTTGATTATCTATAAATGAATTTCTCATAACCTCACTATTATTAAGAATGTTAAAGTCATGTGGAATTATTTTTTTAAATTAAAGAAAATAATAAAATAACAATAAATTTATTGTGAGTTTTTTTATATCCGTTTCTGTAAAACTAATATTGTTGTGCAATCACGGAATTATAATTACCTATCCATGAAATAACACGGAATTTTTTCTTAAATAACCGTTTTTATATCCTTAAAATATTTTTCACTATCACCTAATTTGAAATAAAAACAAAACAAACACAAAACGCAATAAAATTAACAATACAAAATTAAAATTTACGATAGCAATTTGTATATAAAGATACAGAATTGTTAGATTCCTTTAAAACTTTCACCTGTGAGAAAATCTGTTTGATCGCACAAAAATTCATTTATTATTTTGTTGTTAATTATTATTTTAAAACTCTGATTTCACGTGATTTTTTTTAAGAAAGAAATAATATCCTGCCCAAAATTAACTATTAATTTACTAAAAATTGATTTTGAGCTACAAATAGTTTCCGGCTATATAAGTTACAATGTTATTATTATTAATAATAAAACAAACTTATAGCCGCGCCCAAATCTTGTTCTTTCAGCTCTAACATCTTTGATAATTTTTAACATTGAAACTGCTATTCAGTCTTGACAAGTAGCCATTTCTTTGGTTTAAAAATTATTAATTATCATAGCTTCGCGTGTTAATGTTTTTTATTCAACAAATATAAATTAATACAATCCATTCGTATGATAGTGAAAGACTATCATTTTTTATAAACATGCACATATTTTATAAATAATTAATAAGTTCCAATTTTTAACCTACAAAAATATGTAGAAATGTAACTTAATATGGATATTTTTCTGTAAATATTTTATTAAAATGAGAATCGTGGAAGTTAGCAAATGAAATAATTAATAAGGAAAGAAAACCACAAATTGGTGAAAAGTCTTAAATATCACATTTAATTTCTTCCGCCTTCTAATTTTCTCTTTACATAAACAAATATTTTTTTTAATCTCTCAATTAGCAGTTATGTAAATGCGTTTAAACTAAAAATGTAGACCTACATTTTTTATTATGATAATCTATAATGTTACATACTATTAGTCAGTTATTTAAATAATTCTAGCTTATTACGAATAGTCTATTTTATGCAAAACTCGTTGATATCAAGACGCTTTTGACCATGTAGCTCATTGTCATAGCTATCTGTTTATTTTACAGTATTTATGTCCACCTTAAATGAAGGACATTCGACAAGGTCTGTCTGAGTTGAAATAAAATTTAAAAAAAAGATTTTTTCTTGATTCAGTGTTTCCGATCATAGTTTCTTTTATGATAAATCTGTCTATCCAAATACCTTACTTTTTAAAAAAGGAAACGTCAATAATCAGCAAAACGTATAGTACAGTAAAGTACTATATTTAAATTACGCGTGCGTGCTCGTTGTAAAGGCACTCTGCAGAAGTATTGCCAAGAATTATGTTCTGGCAAAAGGCATCTGTGGAGGTCACCCAGTTGTTCAGGAAATGTTTTAAGAAGAAGAGTCAAAGGTGACGTATTATTAGTTGCTCACAAGCCACACTTGTTGAGGGTGAAATTAACCAGATCGAAGGAGGCCTTCACAGGCTGCTTTGTTATCGTGATCAAGTTGTAGGTAGGTCGAGCTGTCCGCCATAAAGGGCTACAATGAGCCTCTCCTTCCTCTCTGTGGCAAAATTCCTCATTGTGGTTGCTGAGTTTATGGAAGCTTTTGGAGAAGCTTTACAGGTCGAATGTCTGCTTGAAGAGCTCCTACGCGTTTTGCTTTTACATTCGGTACAGAGCGTATGGTGTCTCATCTGGTAAGGACACGGAAAAAGAGAATATAGCTGTTCAAACTTGCAGGACTGCTCTGAATTTCTTAGATGTTAAAAATCGCTTCATTAGTGACTCAATATTTGCATGGAACTGTCATCTTTTGAACGTACGATGGGCATGGTAAGAATGTCGGTGCCCAATGTGACTCTGTAATCTACTGACTAGGCACATGCATGTCAAGGACTGTCCTGACGATGAGTGGGTATCCGTTTGCAGCAGCTCGTAAGACCATTATTCCAACTTCTTAGGAGTGAATAGACAGAGTTTACAAGGCGTGTCGAAAGAAGTCTGACTAGGATGTCTTCACAGAAGTGTTGTCTCAAGCATTATCTCTGTGGACGTCAGCATCAAAGCTCAGCGCTGCTGTTCTCGATTTTCAGTGGCTTTTGTCTCGTACCCTATCAACACTACAATGATAGTTGAGTCTAATCACTTGTGAACATGCCTAACGTATGCCTTGGTAACTGGTTCGAAAGTGACCAGACACTACCAAACAAATGCATGAAGCAGGTAACTACCTGTCAGAATTATTTTCATGAGCAATTCTGGGAAAAAGCTTTTGAAGTGTTGATTTTGCTGGAACGGTTTCGTCACGGGTAACAACACGGATGTGAACAGAACGCATGCGACTTCACTTACTTCAAAGCAAGAACCTAGCCATCATACTGTTGATGATTGCTTCCCCAGCAACTTTGTTGGAGTCACAGTTTGTGCTGCTATGTTTAATACCGGATGCAAGGGAGCATAAATGATTCTGTAGACTAGAGAGAGTGATATTGTAGCTATGCTTTGAAAGTATTGGCATCCCGTTCATCACGTTTTCGTTGAAAACCCATGAGATTCTCTTTTACTTCAGATAGTTTCTCCATAGCATTATACACCTTAAGTTTTTCATGCAGGCTGGGATGGCAACGACGAAGTTTTTGTATTTCTGGGTTATAAAGCTAGAACTATGTAAACTACATGGCCAAAGTCTATATTGGTTCTACTGTCTAAATGCTTGAATTGATAAAGAAACTAAAACTACCTTTCTAAGAATATTTGTTCAATTTTAGAATGCACAGAAAATATCATTGACGATATTAAGATCATAATTTTTCCTAAGCCTATTTTATTTGATGAATTCAATGAGTTCAATGAGCCTGACCTTGATAACATCAGAGGCTTTATCAAGGAAACATTAGGAAAATTAGCTCCTTTTGATTTTGTAATGGGCAAGCAGTTTTCAGCACTCGTGAGAACTTCCAGACTTTCTGACACATCAAAAGTGTATTTTAACGCGGACATTTGATATTTTTGGTTCAACAGACGCATATCTTTCGTGTTTGGCGTCGAACTTTTAGGCTTAAAGCTATAACCAATTCAAAGAAATAAATATCAAGATGAAAATTTTCCATTTACATGGGAAAAGATAATTCTAATTAAGGTCCCACAGGATTTCATATTGAAGATCTTTAAGAAGTTTCCCTTTTTGAACAACATTAAGACTAGAAACGACTTCGTTCCAGCTCACTACCTACTGTACCTGCCCCAACAACTGTGTTCATATTGTCACTGCACTGTGATAATTGAGATACGCTTGTTCAATGGTTCAAGGCATACTTTGAAGATTTGGATTTCCTACCACCAGATGAAGGCTGTCTTCACAATTTTTTCAATTTGATGTTTGTTGCTTTCTGTTGATTTTTTATCATCACTTGGCTTAAATTTCCCTTAGGATTTTATAAGATATTCGATTTGAATAGTTTTTAATCCAGATTCAAAAAATCCAAAAGTTAACCAAAGCCTGAAGGAACCAATCATCTTAAGTATTTTATTTGATGATGCCCAATTTGAAGTTAAAAAGACAATCAATGTCTCAAAGAAAGTTTACATTACATTTCCAAAAAACACAACTTTTCTCTAAAGAATAAATGAAATGTGTTAAAAAGAAATAAATTTAAAAATAGAAAGGTGTCCTTACTAGGTCTAAAATCCTGACCATACGCAAATTCTCTAATTCTTAATCTGACCTAGTTACAATCATAATTTTCCCAACGACTTCTAATAACGACTTATTTATTTATTACAAACGGATTAAGTAATGCATAATGTAATTCTTTTCATAGACAACAAACTGACAATTAATATTACAACAATACCGGTAATAGAACATATGCCTAAAAGTAATTTTTTTCATGTCAAGACTTAACATATGCTTACATGTTTTAATACAATCGAATCACCAAAAACCTGCAAAATTCTAGTCAGGTGTGAACACGAACCGCTGCCAGCGATTTAAAAAGTAGGCCCCGAGTCTGAGAAAGTGCATAAATTGACTCTTAGAAAATATTTCCGTGTAAAGTAATGCTCGAGCTTCTCTTAATACATATTCAGGAACTTGAGGTGATTTTAAAGACTACCAAAGAAAGTTATTTCTGATGAAATTTCTTTTATAGAGAAGAAAAAAGAAATATACAAATCGCGTGTTTATATTTTTAAAATATAAACATTTCTCGTAACCTTTGCCAAAAAAAGGTCAAGTCTAAAAGCGAGAAAGGTAATTGACCAATGATACGTTTTGTTTTCTTAATTTAGGTTTAGAAAAGTTAATTAATGACTTGTACTATTTCAGCGAATCGTATGTAAATTAAACACTTGCAAAATTCTTAATTTTGAGAATATCGTCTACTTATTATTAACATTTTCACATCTCTTTCTGTTTTATAATTAAATAACCTTGTGTTTTAAAACTATAAAACGAATTGCAGAAACTTTTGACATTTACTTCTTCTACAATTAATTATCATTTTACATGCCTAGAATTCAATTCCAATTTCTGTTATTTTTATTTTATTGCGGAATGGATGCCCAAATGAATTTTCTGTATAAGGCAGAGCTTGTTTTCAAAGTGGAAATTCAACTGGAGTTTTTAAATATGGCAATGGATCGGGTTCCACCAGCCAGGAGTTATATTTATAAAAGAAATTGCGATTCCTGCTTCCCATATTGTACATAAAAAATAAAAATTGTAAACACTGGCCATTGCACTGTGAAGTCGTGTAGGTTCTTTCTGCTAAAATTAAGCTAAGTACTAATTTCGAGTGAAATCTTCCATCAATCATTTAAAGTTATCATGCATTACAAGAAATAAAAAATTTGTTGGTTTGAAGAGTAGTGTTTACAAGTCCGAAAAACTATACTAACTACCGTGTTTTACAAACTTGTAGTTATTTGGAGCAAATCAGAAAGATTATTGTTTGATGGCAAGGGGTAGGTGGACGAACGATGGTTCAAAAGGCGACAGATCACCATGTGTAATTCTATAGCAATTTCGAGCACAATAGGTATA
>VTPC01002427.1:0-72262 GCA_011009095.1 Ignelater luminosus
AAAAAAACACCTATTTATAGGTAGGATGAGTTCGCACAGTAGAACAATTAAAAATGAAAGTAACAATGTAAAATTAATGAAATCAAACGGTAAATGCTTATAAGAGACAAAATAAATATTTTGATTATAATTCAAATAACTCATCAAGAAATATGTTAGGAATGTTAGCGACAACAATTTCTTTACATGGTTGTATACCAAAAACCGTTATAAATTAATTTTTGACAATACAACGGTTTTGTTAAAGTTTGATTTATTGCCATTTGGTTATTTATTTACTGATACAACTTCCGTTATTTATGAAGAACAGGGTGTTCTATTCATAACAAGCTAGAATAACTGCACCGCGTCTTGAAACTAAACGAGTAATATCCAAAAAATCAAGATGGTGTTAGGATTTCAAAGGCTTTTCACTAGTGTGTTCAAATCTTTTTAAATCTTCCATCATCATCTTTTCTCAGACAAAATTACAATTATTGCGTGGGTGAATTATCATGCTGTATCACAAACGTCCAATCTCTTTTTGTACCTCTAAACCTTCAAGGGAGTTCATTTAGGAAGATTCTTTTTCCTTAATTGTTCCTGTGTAATGTCATTATGGCTGTTTTAGATTTATTATACAATCTTGGCATTCGCAGTTGTTTTATAAAATTTAAATACCGAAAATTTAGAATTTTTATTTGGTAAGTTATTGATGGCAAAGTGCATTGCAATGCTTTACAAGAAATAACTGGAACAAAGTTTGTAGTTAAGTCAGGGTTAAAGGAAAGTGCGACTGGTGTGCTGTAGGGGAAGGCAGACAGTTGCCCAAGTACCATTACGATGCATGTTTGTACGTGCTAGACGGGAGTCTAGAGAAACCTTATTCTTGTGTAATATTCGATCAAAAAGCTACATTTTGTAATTTTCTGTTATCTTTGATTGCTTGAGTTCAATTCAGTCCTCGGAGGAAATCAACAAACGCATCGTTGTCCTCGGAGATTAACGAACTCGCGATTTTCCTATACTAATCTGTAATATCTAAAAAAAATGGTAATATTTTGCCTTGAAAAAATCTGTTAAACTAATATTTGTATTTTGATAACTAATTCAGTTTTGTAAATAATTAGTAGAATCATATCAGGCTAGCTTAATGAGTTATGGTTATTATTTCAGAATGACTTTTCAAATGCCATCTATGAATAAAACCCCTGATTAAAAATCTAGATTTTGTGTCTTCAAAACCTAACTAGCTTAAAATTAATAACTTTTTAACAATAATTTATTTAGAATTCTTGTTTACCGGCTGACGTCATAGCTAAGAAGTGCTTTAATGAATGTTAGTTTCCAGTTTAACTTTACTAGACAACTTATCGTCACCTCTTAAGTTTCAAAAAAGTTCTACGCAAGTAAGCAAGCAAGCAAGCAAATGAAAGTCAAAACGCCTCCAAAAGTGGCAGACCATTTAGGAGTCAATATCCTATTCAGTCATCAATAACAAAATTGATGTGGATGCCTGAAAACTACAAGCGCAAGAACCCGCAGCAGGCCTGATGATGGACAATGAGCCACCCGTTGACTATAATATGCATTGCTAGATGAAGTCTAGTCGAGTCATGTGTGGGGTAGTGCAATGCCGAGTGGTTTAATCTTCCAAGATAGCACGGTAGCTGGACTCGATGGCTGTAGACGAAACTCTTCTGCCTGATCGGTGCCCGTTCCGACCAAAATGGAGAGTAAGCAGTTTGCAGAGCTGCTTGATTCTTCAGATCATAGTATTCGAGTACGCAAACATAGTGGTGATGAATGTCGGCAAGAAGCATATGGATATCTTCAACATGCGGTGGATACCATTGTTGAGGCCAACCGGTGAGAAAGGATTGCGCACAACGAAGAGCCAAAGACAACAAGGAGAATAAAGCAATGGCAGGGTGGTAGAAAGCGGTGTTAGACGGTTAACGAATACTGTTGGCAGGTCTGATCCATGACAGAACCAACCTGGAAAGCGCGGGCAGCTGTGGAGATGTTCAGACGGTTTGGGTCACCAATACGCAGAACACGTTTCAAGCGTATTGGAGGAAGCTTCAGGTGACTGGAAATAGTGGTGGCACCTTATCTCTCTTTGGCACAACACCATACTCTGAATCTTACGCAAATTCGACACTGCGTTTTCGCTTTGATATAATATTCTTATGGTGCAGCTTCATAGATTTGTAACTCAAACCTTAGTATTTTACGTGAGGATGCATACAAAGTCTGCAATTTTATTTGCTTATAAAATAATAATCCTGTTCATTTACCTGTGGTACTGAGAATAGATAAAGTTGTCTTATTTATAAATCTCGGCATTTTACTTGTTGCATATTTACTGCACTTTGCAAGTAAGAAGTAGAAAGCAAAATTACACTAAGAAGGCCAAACTGCATGTAACTTCAAAAATTAAGTTGATGTGGTATTCTTAATAATTGAAAATCACTTGGACTGCCATTCATCCGTCAGTTACTTAAAATAGATTTGATTTTCAATCTTTATCTGGAATTAAAGTTTGTTTCATATACCCTACACTTGCCAGTGGAAATATTGCATTAAAAGATGATCTGCACAAAAATTTAAAATAATTTTTTATAATAAAATATTCGAAGTTAGGCAAATTCGAAAGGAAAACGCTACTTATTAGTAAGCAACTTCGTTGAAATAATACTTTCATCTGCAAAAGCTCTAGTTAAAAGCTTTATTATTTAAATTGAAAAAAGAATATCAAGTCAAAAGCTATTAAAAAGCAACCCAACAAGAATTTAGATGTAGTGAAGGTTAGATATAAAAAACGCAGAGAGCATAAAAATTATATTTTTACATGTCTACGTAAATGATTTGAATTTATTGTGTTTTAAAAACAATCATCTTTAAAAGGTTCTTAAAGCAAAAAACCTTATTCGACTGAAATAACAACGAATCTGAAAGAATAGCTACAAAAACATTAAGCATTCTATTTTTCAATGGAAACTAAATTTTATTCTGAAAATGAACTATCGAGAATTTTAAAAAATCAGGATAGATCAAAACCTTTTAATTTTAAAATTAGCATAATCCAATTAAGCTAAATGTAATGTAAAATCAAGTGACGCAATTTATTTAGTTTTTGCACTACATAAAACGTGAAAATTGTAACCTACTTGGACTATAAATTAATTAAATAAGTGACCCAAATGAAAAGCTTAATTATAAATCATTAATTAGTTTACTGAAACTTATCTGTGAGGCTTGTTTTTAAGGAAAAAAAATAAAGTTTGCTAAGTATTTTTAAGTCTTTCAAAGTCTCTTACCTACTTCAGAATAGAATGTTAAACACTTAAAAATGTTTGAAGGATCTTGAAAACTTCCAATTGGTGTTAAATAATCTTGAGAATCCTTCGAACTTATGGAGTTGTTTGAAATTCTCGGTAAGTTTTCGAATAGACTTTAAAATTTTATTTTGAAGTTTTTTTAATTTTAATGTAATACGCTAGTAGTTAATTATATTATTAATATGCATGGCTCGGTTCTGTATGTGTAATTATTGAACATTTAGTAAGTTAGTCAACTAGAGTACCGTAATAAGACCTGCTTATGTAAACTTCTAGCCTACTAACTTAAGATTTTTTAAACATTTTACTAAAACATAACCAGTTTGTTAATAGTTCATAAACTTATGAAAATATAGAGTGAGAATTATAAAAGCTTGACAGGAAAACAAGAAAAAATTACCAAATGGATGTGTTACTAACCATCAATGACAAATTAGTCTACAACTTAAAATTTACAGGTTCTAATAAAGAACAGAACCAGAAACTGAATCCATATAAGTTCTGTTTAAATAAAACAAAAAATGGGAAAGACAGAAATTGAAAAAATACACAGCCACTAACTTGATTTGCAGTTTCACCTTTTAAGTTGCTGTAATCTTAAGTGATTTTGCAGTTTTTATTTAATTTTGGAATAATAAAGCAATTATTTAGGTCAGATTACTGGAGAGTCGAATTTACACTGATGAAAGTTTAACTTAAAATGTTTTGGGACTTGCTCCAATTAAAATTTTAAAGCCAAATAAATTTTTGGATCAAGTAAGTCCCACGGGAAAGTGAAACCTTTTGTATTAACATCATTCTTTGTACGATTCATGGTCTCTCTTTTTGATATTGAACACACCCTATTTTTGTCTTTGATGTTTAATGATTTTGAAACGTAATATGAAGAATTTTTTGTGGCTCACATTCATGACGAACACATCCAAAATATGTTACTTTAAGTCACACTATTAGACTTGTGGATTTGAATTGGAAATCAGTTTAACTTTAAAGAGAACTAAAATACTGAAAAAGAAAAATTTTACAGCTCAAGAGATATAAATACAAATAAAATTAAAGAAAATAATCAAATAAGTCAAAAAGGTAGGAATCTTATTGCACTGTTATGGACTACGAAAATTTTCATATCATATCTATGTCTGCTATTTATTGAAGTAATGTAAGTACTCAACAGAATGTAGCTCTAAGCGACTCTAATTACTTGCTTTCTTTTTTCGATATTACACTATTCTGTTGGTTCATTATTGAGTCTAATTATTAAATAAATATAGCATGCAGTAACCTTGAACATAGAGACAAGCATTAATTCGTAAACAGACATCTTGCAATTATTTTTTTCTTCGTTGTCGTCTAACTTGATAAAAACTGCATGGCATTTCTGTATGAATTCTTCAAGCTTACATATGAAGCAAAGGGGCTTTAACATTTTCATTCAAAAACTAAACTGTTAAACTGAAGCTTTTTCTAACTTTTCTGTTTTATGAGTACTAAAGCGCTAAAAATTTAAAATTGGCAATTTCTGTCTGCACCGAGGAACTCTAAAAGCTAAACGTTTACATCTTTTTCAGTTTGATGAAGTGGAATAGAAAGTTTGAAGGAGAAGATATAGTGGTACTTGCCAAAAATAGTAAGCAACCACAACGACCGTGGATGATTTGCACTTAGTCAGCTAAACCAAAACTCTCACTAAAGAATGTATACCATTGAGTTGTTTACTCTGAGAATAGAAATGACAGTTGTGGAAAAGATGAAGGCACACAGTAAGTATGTATTTCTTCATAGATCATAGATCAGGATTTATATAGCTCTACCACATTTCTGCAGCCTTATGCATTAAGAAAGATATGACCTTGGATAGGAAAGGCACGTGCTGACAAGGTTGTAGTAAGGTCGACAGCGACGTCAGGCAGTCGTGCTAGCTATAAGAGTTGAAGGATTAATTATCAGAGATGCGACAAAGCAGTATATCTCAATACCCAGAAATTTATATAATACTAAGACACATAGATGAAAATCTGAAAAGAAATATATAAATAAATGTATTTACATAATCACAAAAAGTCAAGCAGCACTAAAAGCCGTAGCAGACGGTGTAAGCTAGCAGACCGCAGCACAGTTAAGCTGATTTGGGTATTAGGGCATGCTACAAACAAAAACCAATTGTTTAGCTCAAGTATAATCGGAAAACCTATTTTTTGGACCAAAGCCAACTTCAGCAATACAGAAGTGTTTCCTTAGAGAAGCTACAAACACATGGATTAAAGAGCAACAAAGTCAGATCTAGAAATAGATACGAGAAGCTATTCACAGATAGACTGTCAAAGAAAAAAGCTAAAAAGTTCTATGTAGGTCCGATAGTGAAACAGTGCCACTTTGAGGCACCGTGTTGCCAAAGATTCAAACTATTCGGATTCGATACGACAAAACCGAATGCCTTTAGTCCCTTTTCTACAGAGAACCTGTACTGGCGATGCTTAGGTCCAGTTAAAGCTTCTTGACTGTAGCGCAGATGGTTGCTATAGACAGTTTCCAGGTTCAGTAATAATCTTTGCCCAAAAACTGCCTAAGATCCAATAATTGGCTTTTTTGATTATAACTAGAGCTGCGAGGACAACTCTGTAAGTTCCATTAGAGCTACTGGTTCTCTTTACTTAACTAAAGAATAAAATTGACAGCTTATCTCAGAATGCAAAATGCAGGGTTATAGCTTGGAAAAGAGATTAGTATAGGACAACCCAATATGGAAGAAAAAGATTATCCTGCATAAATAGTATCCTCTCGTAATCTTAATTAAGGAACGGTAAAAGCAAAGGCAGGTGGACATCCAATAAAACTTGCTGGTCTTCCATATCTGTATATGGATGGATCAACGGGCACTGCAAAAACCAAAAAGCACAGTGTAGTCTTTTAGACAAAACTGTACATTGTTTTAGAGGGCGTAATCTAATATTAAAATCAATTTTCTTTTCCGAAATAACTAATAATCTTGTGCACAGGGAATAGTATTTACGGGCACGCTAAACAGACTCGCCAGAATGGAAGCCAGGGATACCAGTTAAAACCAATACTGCTTTCGAAAATCTATGCATAAGTTGATGATATTACAAAAGGCAAAATAGATACTATTAAATGGCAGTGGCTGTCTAAGCTGAACTGGCTAATAATTATAAGAGATGAGAGATACCAAGTACAAACTTGACATGCAGGCATTCAAACCTCTAGGCGCGAGCTTTATTCTAACAATAACCATAGTGATTAAAACCAACAGTAACGAACAATTACCAACAGTGGCTCATAGTAAGTAAGTGGTTTCTTACTTTACCACCAACATTGGAGTATTGTAAAAAAAGTATATCAGAAAATTTTCAAAACCACGTCTTCTGAACTGCTATTTCTCAGAATGCAATTACTCACTTCCTTAGTATTATTCAAGAAATTCAATAAAATCAAATTAGTAGTTTTTGAAATAACTGAAATAAATATAAATGGCAAGAGAATGATGTATTGATGTTTCTAACAAATGGGCAAGTAATAATTTACTTGGTGTCAATCAAAGTCAAAGAGCGAGGAACGATTAGTATATTTAGAAGGAAGTTAATAAGATCGTATCAAGGAAAAACACTCTTTACCTATGACCAAACATTTACCACACCTTGACAAGCACAATTAAGCGACAATCAAGGTGTTATTGCTTGAACAATTAAAAAACGAGTTTCCATACAAATCTTGGCTATTAGAATAGAATTCTAAATAATTCAACAAAAATATTTAAGGAAACCAAACTATTCTACGTATTGCTTTCTCTAGGAAGTAGCATGTAAACAGTTTGAAAATTGGTAGGCAGTGCAGGTCAAGATGAACTAATATTCTTTGTTCGAAATGTCTAGGTAGCTTATTTTGATGACAAAAGCTAATCGAAAGAATCTTGTTTGGGATGCTAAAGTAGAGACTCGAATAATAAAATTTAATCGTCGAAAGATTTTTCGCATATCATCAAAATTTAGTGGATTGTATACAAAAATGGAAAATCTCTAATATACGTAGGAATAATAAGGTTGTACCATTTCAAAATTTTCAGTTGAACACGTTGTATTGTAAATAGCAGCTTTGAGAATGCAAGCTCCGATATAGTTCGAGTTGGACATCGTAAGCAACTTGAAGAACAATAAGTCAAAAAGAACAAGAGTATTTTGTTTGGGAATAGCTTCTGGAAAAGCTTCAATTTTTTTGAGAAAGTATTATAGATCATCCTTTGACATATCAAGATCCTCAGCGTCCCTCTTGACTGCTCATTCTGCTTAATGGAAACGTAATGGTTTTGGGAACAGAAAAATTCTTCTGCTTGGTTGTTGCTTAATTCGTTCATTTAAATAGATTTCATTGGATATAAATCAGTAATTTGATATTTAATTCTCGTATTTACTCAAAGTATCTTCACCTTGACGAAGGCATCCTTTGCCAGGTGAGGGGGCTTGAGTGTTCCAATGATCATGAAAGCTATGCCGGTGGTAGCGTAGCTACTGGTAGACCTCTCAAGTCGGACAGGTCGAAGGGGAAGAACGAGACGGCCCTCCAAGAATGAGGGTTGAATTATATGGCCAGTCGTAAAAAATATTATTGCTAAAATGTCCAGGGATAATACGCCTCGGATGTCGGATAGGAATCATAGCAGACAAACACAGCAACGAAAATGGACTTTAAGATATGGTGTTTGGAACATACAAGAGATTCGGAATGAGCAACAAGAAGTAACTCAGAAATTATTAAATCGAAAAATTGATATAGCCATCCTTTCCGAAACGAAGAAAAAGGGAAAAAGAAGCGAAAACATCAGAGACTTTAAGCATTTTTATTCAGGAGTAGATAAAGACCAAAGAGCTTAAGCAGGTATATCGATACTCATTCATAAAATACCAAAGAAACCTTGGGAGCCATACAACGAAAGCTTTATAAAACTGACGATCCACTTAAGTGTGACAAACATAACAGTTCTTGGCATATACGCTAATAATGACGAGTCTACTGTCCAAGCCAAGGAAAATTTTGAGGCAAACTTGAGAAAAATCCTCGATGAAATACCAAATAGCCATAAAATTGAAGGAAATTTAAATGCTCGAGTAGGAAAACAAATAAACAGTAATGTACTAGGTACGTATGGTGAAGAAACAGTAAACAGTAATTGAGACAAATACAAACGTAAAATAATGAAAAGCTTTTCGCTCACAAAAGCATTCACAAATACACCTAGTATCAACATACCAGAGATCTTAAATCAATAATTGATTGTTTTATTTTGAAACAGCAAACCAGACTTAGAGTGCAAGACGTGAAAGTGCACAGAGAAGCAGACTGTGGGTCTGAAAATTGCTTGGTGTTAGCGAAAATCCAATCTAAGATTGAAGGCACTGAATATAATCCGGATAATTCAGAAAACAAAAGCACTCAAAAGCTGTATTCCTGGAGACTAGAACAAACACTTATCGAAGAACATAGATCTACGTCGGAAGAATACCAACATATAAAATCTTGCATTTAATGAACCTGCAAAGAAGCGCTATAAAAATAAATTCGAAAAGTGAACAAACCACATTGGTGATGGGATCTAGAAATATAAGAGAATAGTAAGAAAAAACAAGGAATTACATACAAAATTACTAGAAAATAGGAACAACAAAAAAATAACTAGTAAAATGAGTCGAAAAATGTAAGAATATGGGATTAAGGGTAGTAGATGACACTCTGTTTACACTATTCTATGCGGATGACCAAATGGTTATTGGCAAAGATGAGAAAGACCTAAATTACATGATAAGAAAACTAAAAGAAAAAATTGAAAGTGCTGGATTCATGATGAATAAGTCCAAATGTAAAAAAACTTAAGAATCGAAACAGATACAATACAAAGAGTGAAACGAGCAGATATCTAAGGGTTATTTCTAACAAGAAGGGCAACAGCCAGAACGAAATTCAAGATCTAATCAATAAAGGTATGTAGAATAGCAATTAAATCACTGAACTCCCTACTCTGGAATATAACCATAAGAAGAGATACTAAGAAACATTTATATAAAAATATAGTTCATCTTATACGGTTCGGAGGTTTGGGATGTTATGTCCATCAAAATAAACCCATAGCTACAAAAATTTCATGAAGAGAAGCTGCGGACGATCTAAAATTGAAAGAATCAGAAACGAAGTGATAAGAGTGGGAATGAATATGGAGAGACATATAGACAAAGAAATAGGAAAGCGACAGTTGGCTTGGTTTGGCCATGTGACGAAAATGACGAAAAATAGACGTCTCCGAAAGATTTGGAAATGGATACCTATGGAAAGAAGGAAAAGAGGACGAACACGTCGAAGTTGGAGAAGTGACATGATGTAGATCAAGCGATGGCAGCAAAAAATGTAGAAAAGGTCGAAACCTTAGAAAGGAATGGAAACTGGAGACGGAGAAACGGCGACAGCTGTAAAAAAATCCGAAATTTTCTTTTGTTCCAAAGAAACAATACTGTATACTGTTATTTATTCCATTAAGTACGCCAAAACGCTGAACTGATCGATATTTGCCCAATCTTTTGTTTGTTGCGACAGAAATAAGGAGTAATACAGTAAGTTGGTCTGTTGCAAAGCTAAAATTGAGCATTTTCTAAATTTGTTATTGTGTTTTAACTATCAATCTAATTTGAGCTTTTAAACGTCTCAGCTCGCCTTCGACTTTGAGATTAGCACTAGAGTGATTTCTGTCACATTTTTATTTTGGATTTCTTGCAAGAGATTCTTTACAGTGTATTTAAGTATTAACTCTTGTTAGTGTTTTGGAGATCTTTTCACTTTTTAATTCGTTTTGAAAATTTTGTCTGATAAACATTTTAGATTATCAACTATTTGGATTATCGCTTCATTTTTGTATATGAGATTATCAAGTAAACGACTGATGGATGTTGAAGAAACAAAGTAGGTTTACAAAAGCAAAAACTAAACAGTTATCTATTGTAAGAAACTCTGTATCATTTGGTAATGAATAGATAGGTAGAAATTCAATTTTCCAAAAGGTGATAGTTGAATCCGCGAGTTCGATCAACTCATAAATTATTTTTTAAGTTGATTAAATAATAAATTCTGAGATGGGCGACAATATAGAGATTGTACTGTAAATTTTACAACGTTTTTGCTTATCACAAACATTAGATAATAAATAGAAAGAGTTTTGACACTTATTAATTATTGTGACATGGAGAAACGAGAAATAATTTATTTCAAAATTAAAGTTCAACCTGTCTTTATACCTTGCTGAAATGTTACGGTACCTTGCCTAAGGTTATTTTAATAAAATAACTTTCTAGGTAGTATACGTTATGTTTACAACATTATAGGGTGAAAACACCGTTTTGTAATAATTACTTTACAAAAGTAAAATATTTTTAAACATCTCCATAGAATTCAAACCAGTTAAGTGGGTAATACTACCATAAAACTAAATCAGGTAGAAAAATAAATCGAACGGCCAACACGATAATTACTGTTAACTGTAATAAAATTAATTGCAAGGTTGTACGCAAATAGGAAGTAAATTAAAATATATTAGTTACTATAAACCAGTTCAGTGGTAAACTTTTTTTTTGTTGGTATTAATTTCATGCATTTAAAAATTCGTTCAGTTGTTTTTCGAATGACATAATACCTGTAAGCAAGATATAATTATTACAAATAATATTAGAAAGTGCATTAGGTATTATTACGCGGCTCGTTTTATTAGATGAAAACATTCACAAACTGATTTCGTCGTAGCCTATATAACAGCTGTCAGCTGGTTGTAATGTTGATGGCGATCTGGCATGCGAAGATCTCTAATAGCAATTTATTGTAAATGAGATGTGTTTCTCTGATGTTACACATGCGATAATATATAAATGTAGCATCATTTCAAAACGGTAATTAATTTCTGTTAAAAAGTGCATGCACATTGTTCAGAAAATTCCACTTTTTGTTCTTTTGTAGAAATTTAATGACAAGTTTTGCAACTTTACTCTTCCATAAAATGCAAGACAATTACTTAAATTGTATAAAACTTGCAGTAAGGTGTGAACAAATACAAAAGAACATAACTATTACTATCATTATTGTTGTTGTTGCAAATGTGAAATTTTATGCATTTATGTAGCCAGCAATCGTAAAATTAATTTTACGGTTTCCATCATTCAACACACTTAAAATATTTTTGTAAGTTTAAACATGCTAGGAAAATAAAATTTTAAATTTCTAATGTAAATGTAAAATAAACTTCTTCTCACTCGAGTACCTAGAAATTTAATATTGTATAAACCTTACATTTGAACGAGTACGTGAAATACAAGAGGAAAATGATTTTTCTTTCATATTCAAGTGTGATAGAACTTTTACTGCTTTCAGGCCAAATCTGAAAATATAAGGAAAACGAGTCACGTTCTATTAAAGACAAATAACAAAATCAAATGCGGAAGTACAGATTATTTCACTTTTTTAAAATTGTCGTTTATACATAATATTGAGAGATTGAGAATTTCTTCTAAAATTATTCTTTACTTTTGTAATATCTACTTGTTTTAGTTATTAAATATTGAATAGCGTAGTAAATTCAATTTTAAGATTATACAAATAGAAAATTTAGATTTCACGTGGAATTCGAGCGCACATTTCTGGTGCACCCGATCATGGTTCTGCCAATTGAGCCAGCAGAATCCTATCAGAAGCAGAGCTAAAGCGCTTGCATGTAATTATTAATTAAAGCTGTGTTTGGAAAATAACGTTATTAAAACTCTAAATGCTGCTAACTTTCTTATTTCAAACAAATATTTTTTAAATTATACCTGGAAATCATCTTGTCATGGTATAAGCACGTAGTTTTCATTCTTGTTGCAATTGAAGCCTTTGTGATAAATTGGGATCCACCATATCACATCGCATAAATTTTTAGTGTATAGGTATTTTTGTTTAATAAAATCAAAAAAAGCTGAGAAGCTCAGGGAATATAGTGCAATGGACACCTGTTTGAAACTAGGAAGCGTTAAGGAATCTCACTAACGATGATCTTGATCACTTCATCACTACGCGTAAGCTACTAAATTTAATCTGAACCAGTATAAAAGCTTAGCGTTCATATTGTGTTTGCACTATTAGTCCCTTCTTTCTCAAAGTCATCTCTTAAATTGCGACAGCTTCTTTTCTACCATAAGCACATGCCTAATACTAAGAGCCAGTTTAAGTATATCATCCTTAAATTTTCTAGCTTTAAATCTTATGATATCTCAAGTTTTATTATTATTGACAAATCGTATCGTAACAACTCCAAGTACGCTCTTGCTGTAGACAATTAAGAACTTCCCATAAACAATGTCAGACCAAATGATAGGTGCTAAAAATACTAAAAATCTGGATCAAAAACCCTAGGTGTGATTTTCTCCCGCTTAAGTTTTTCTGTCTAAAAACAGTTACTCGTTTTCCATTTTAATTAGCGTTTGAATTATAAACATTTCGAAATGAGCTTTGAAAACTGTACAAACATTTGTAGCAATAAATCTCTGTTCTGAATAGAAACGTGTGGGATTCAGTCCAATACACACGAGATTTTCTTGATGTATTCGTTTCTTTGTAGAAGAATCTGAAAAACACAATCCAATTTTCATTTCTTCAAAATATCATAAGCATAACTTTGAAACTTTATAACTTGTATTTGAAGCTTTCGCCTACTAATGACAACGCTTTTTTTGTGTACAGGTGTAACAATCCCGTAAGCAGACCAACTTGATAAGAGTGACTCTAGCAAATCTTGAGGTGATTGACTCTATAAAGCTGTGCCAGGATAAAAATATTTTAATTGCATCTCTTCCTAACAATTCTACCCACCTAAAGCATGATAGGTGAAATCGAGTGACTTGTTTGATATGCGTATTCTCCAAAAACTAGCTGGCTTGTCAACGGACACAATAAGTCATTGTTATTTAGCAGTTGTCAAACAGTTAAATACGTGATATTAATTTTGGTGAGTTAACTAAATGGAACGTAAAAGAAAGAATTTTTGCAAAGAGAGTTTGCTACTACTACGAAAACGTTGCTAATAAGTATCAAACTGTGTGTCATTTCGCTGTAGAGGGCCATAACAAAAGGTCGTTCTATAATATACCATCAAGATATAAACAAACAGGAAGCAGTCAAGAAATACTCGAAATTGTGTAGTGCTATTGAAAAGATCTTTAGAAAAATCCGAACACAATCCGAGCGTGCTGCTGCTGCCAATCTTATGTACATGAACTGAAAATGCAAGGTAGTTCCTCACCACACTCCTGATGAGAAAGCCCGAGCAAAGACAGCGTGTCGCAAGATTGTAAACAAAAAAGCGCCGAAGAAGTCTAGAAAGATTATCGCCATAGACGACGAAACATACATAGCACGCAATCCCGCTAAGAAGTACTATAAGTGTAGCACTGGAAAAAAGTTGCCAATCAAAGTGAAGATCAAAGCAAAAAAAAAATGTTTCAAAAAGTTTTTGTTATGGCAAGCTATGAATAAATATTCATATAGTATGGTTTTTAAAGAGCGATGGTGTTTCATGCCAAAGAATTGGTAATACAACTGCAAGCTGCTAAATAGTGGCTGGTTGAAAATGCTGATTGTCCAGTCGTCTCTGAAGCATATCTCATATGGGTTCAATTGCGTTTAGATCAAGTAAAAGTGGTGGAAGAGCTAGATGATTAATTCTCTCCTCTTTAATTGCATCCTGAACAATGAAAACATAGTATGGCCTAGCGTTATCGTCAAGAAAAGCAAGGGTTTCTCGGCCAACGGTATTGACCCGATTTAATGCGTGGTTCGAGATGATGTCTTCAACGTATCATTCGGCTATGAGGTTTCCCTGAAAAATATGGAGGTCGCTACCCCCGTAAGAAGTGATTGAGCGAATGATTCGTGGTAACGTGCGATGTCTTGCATTGCGATATACCCTCTAACGGCGACTATCGTTTTTGATACAAAGCCGATGTATACAATATGTTCTTTCAAAGCGTGTTCTCCTGTAGCCTTAATCTTACCCAAGGCACTGGCTGCCTTTGATGCGTTGGCGTTCTTACCTGACATTTCAGGGGACTATATGATGTCAGTTCTACCTAGTGTAACGATTTTGTACAGTTTGATTGAATACTCTGTTGCAGGTGTCTAGCAGTAGAAAATGGGCGTATTCTGGCATTAATTATTAGAAATAAATCTTTCCAAGGTGTCGTAATGAGAGAGGACCCACTGCTCGGTCTTCTAGAAGTGTTTTCGGTTTCTTGTAAGCGAACAAGTACATAAGAAACAACACTCTGCAAACAAATCTGCATTATCAACCTGCCGCTCTCCTCTTATTTGCTGCAAATCAACAACAAAATTAATTTGTTCTGGTGTCAAATGTCGTGTTTCCATTGAAACTGCCCAAGATATTCAACAATAAGTCTTACAAAGCCGCTAATGTGTGCATGGTCCTCTTAAAATTAGAAACTATTAACTGTCAATTGTAGCTGCGCAACTAAGTTCCCGCTGTTTGTCAATAGATGGCTCCAGCAGTAAGTGCTGAACCAAGCTTAGACATATAGTAAACAAACCGTTTTGACACAATAGTGATTTTGTTTTGGCGTCATATACTTTTGGTTGTGTGAAACTGTTTGATTTTGTGCCAAATAATCGTCATTTGTATGAGCGCATCGAGAGCTCCAAAAAGTTTATGGAAATACTGCTGTAAGTGAAATGTCCCGTGATTGGTTCCGTCGCTTCAAAGACGGTGATTTTGATGTTGACGACCGTCCGCGTGAAGGAAGGCCAAAAACTTTCGAAGACATTAAATTGGAGACATTGCTCGATGAGGATCCGTGCCAAACGCAAGAAGAGCTTGCTTCAGCATTAGGAGTTACCCGCCAAGCCATTTCCAAGCGATCACATGCGTTGGGAATGATTCAAAAGCAAGAAACTTGGGTTCCCTATGATTTAAAGCCAAGGGACGTTAAGCGTCGTTTTTTCGCCTGTGAACAAAACAACTACTCCAGCGGCAAAAAAGGAAAGGTTTTCTTTATCGCATCGTGACGGGTGATGAAAAATAGATTCATTACAGCAACCCAAAGAAAAGTAAGTCATGGGGACTGCCTGGTCATGCTTCTACGTGGTCGGCTCGGCCGAATATTTACGCTGCGAAGGTTATGCTGTGTATTTGGTGGGACCAGGTCGGTGTTATTTATTATGAGCTGTTGAAACCGAACGAAACCATCACTGGGGAACGGTACCGACTTCAGTTGATGCGATTGAGCCGAGCACTGCGCGAAAAACGGCACAATACGAGCAGAGGCACGAAAAAGTGATTCTACAGCATGACAACGCTCGGCCTTACGTTGGCAAACCCGTTAAAACCTACCTGGAAACGCTTAAATGGCAAGTCCTACTCCACCCGCCATATTCCCCAGATATTGCGCCGTCCGATTATTACTTGTTCCGTTCGATGGCACATGGTCTGGCTGATCAGCAGTTCCGCTCATATGAAGACATCAAAAAATGGCTTGATTCGTGGATAGCCTCAAAAGATGAACACTTTTACCGTAACGGTATTCGAGCTCTGCGAGAAAGATGGGAAAAAGTTGTAGCTAGCGATGGGCAATACTTTGAATGATTCATTTGTAACCATTGTTTCACAATAAAGTTGCATTTTCATGCAGCGAGTACTTCGTTGCGCACCTTAACTTAAGTTAGTTTTAAAGTTTCTCTAGTGAAAGAGAGGATTCTGCCTACCAAAAAGCTAGTTGCCCAGACTGTTTTCCAGGATCTAAAAAATCTGGAAAAAAACGTAACTGTCAACATAAAATTGGGATTTTAAATTTCGTATTAGATTAAACACATTGAATCTGATTCTTTAGGAAACACAGCTATATGCAAACACTATAAAAGACACACTAAAAGGTCATTCTTTAAAATTTTGCAAGGAAGGAGGTGTAGTAATGATGAAGAAACCAGAAGACAAGCAACAATGAAAAATGTAGATAGTTCCTCGACAGTGCAGTGTCGGAATAATAGCAGAAAGTGAATCAAATGCTAGTAGAAACTACCATAAATTACAATCTATGATTTAGAGACTAAAAATTTGTTATCATTTTTGCAATTTACAAGCAAAACCCTAAATTAAATATTAAAATTAAAAGCTATAGACATACGTTTTATTATGAACACAGAAACAAAAGATATTTTATAAGAATTCACACAAGAGTGGCTGAGAAATTACTTAGGCCTCTCTGGCTACGGGTCTGAAGTGAACTTTTTGAAATTTGTTACCAAGCAGTACGAGCCAAAACCCTTCACTGTTTGCTTTAATTTACCAAATCGTAAGTATGTGAGTATGTTTTATAATGTGAGTTAATATAATTCCAACTACTCAGCTCATACACGAAATTTGCTTGAAGTATTCTCTTCTTCGTTGAAAAATTTTAAAAATACAATTTTATTGACATTTCTGAAAAGTTTCCATATCACTATAGCTTTGCAACTTTGTAACTTGTATTTATGGTTTTTCGTTACTGAAGAGAACACTTTCGTAGGTACAACTGGAATTTTTGAAATTCGCTAAAATACATTTATCTTGTTCTTCTAGATTATTCAATAATAGAGAATGCATCTGCCACAGAAAATAGTAAACTCTAAGTAGTTGGACACTTTGTTGCACGATTGAAACTTAAAGATTTACAGATGTAATAGGACTTAATTACCAACAAATTTATTGCGTATAATTTTATATTATTTTCCAATTAATCTGATACGCCTGGATTCGAAAATGATTGAACTCGCTGACATTTAAAAGACTAAATTAAACCTCATTGCAAATAGGATAGTAATATTTATTTAGCAATCTTTGTTCTGCCAATTTATTTCTTTAATAACGCAGCTCTTTATAAACGCCTTGCCATACTGATTACATTTTTGTTTGTCTCGTATTCCGAAGATTCATAATTAAGAAATTTTGCAAAAAACACTATTCGTTTTCAGTTAATCTCTATTTTCTAAATTAGTAGTTCATAATTGTTCAAAGTAGTTTTTGTTAACAACAGCTGCATTATAATAATCAAGACACGGTTACGAAAATAACAGAAACGTTAACAAAATTAAAGAAATTACGATGGAATTACCTTAAAAGGAAAAAACGTATTATAAATTACACCAAAATTAAAATTAATTACGAGAAAATCGGTACCACAAACAAGCAAAGCAGATTAAACTGGGTTTGGTGGAAATTAATGCAGAACAAAATCAACCTAAATTAGATCTACACTACTATACGTGTTTTGTAATTTTGTATTACTTATTTGTGTAACATTCTATATATATATAAATTCAACAAAAAAATTTAACAGTTAATTGCTGAACAAATATAAATTTTAACCTCGACTGATATTATTATTTACTTGTTTATCTAACTGTAACGTCCTTAACATATTCCTTTTTGCTAAATAATACATCTCTAATGTAAACATGGATGAAGATTAAGTGGTAGCTATGTAATGTTGTGGATTTAAATTATTAACAAAGGACATGCAAGTTTCATAATAAATTTTTGATTCTATGAAAACGTTTTCGAGAATATTATTTATATTAATATTTTATGCTTTTGTGGTAAAATGATGATTAATTCAAGAATTCTATTGTTCTAGTAAAATATCGATAATTTCCAAGTAAGTGTGATATGAAGACTTGAATAATTTAGTGGGGTAATAAAGTTCGATTTACTGTTAGTGTTAAATTACGTGGTTTTATAGGATTTCAATTTAAAGGAGTAATCGGAAACAAATCATTATGTTATGTGTAACCTAAATATATAATTGAAACGCTATGAATTTTTTAGTATGAAGTATGAATTTCCATTATTATGATATTTATGTAGTCTACGTATCTGCTAATAACAGTAATAGATCGTATGAATCATAAAAGTGTAACACTCTTATAAATTAAAAACATATAGATAGGAATCTTTTGTTGCTCTAACGCGTTTAAATATACGCCTCGAAATATTCTTTTGATGTTATTAATTGAAGAGAATAGTGTAACAAAGATACCTTCTTGTATCAATTTCTGTTGTTGTTTTTAAGTATTGGGAAGTAATTCTCAATTTATAAAAAAATTATAAAGTGAATGAATAAGCAAATTCTCAATTCTACTATCTGTTTTGTGTAACACCATTACAGTAATATTTCTAAATGCAATCTAAAGCTGTTGCCTGAATTTTGATATGTTTTGTAATTGTATTTTCTGACTGTTGCAATATTGAATGCCAAGAATCTCATTAAACTGCTTGAGAATCAATTTTATCGATCAAGATAATTTGTAAATATATTCATACAGTAATTTTTCTCTTTCTATCATTAGCAATGTGGTCTTCAGATTTTGCAGTCATCATATTTGACATCACTGAACAAATAAATGCAGAAAATTTCTGAAACGTACAATCTTATTGTTACTTCTTCCAAATTTCTTGTAACTTTGTAACTATCACCTAATTAAAGACTACACTTGTTTGTGTACAACCAGAACTTTTTTAATTTGCTATCAAGCAGTATATGTATGCTCCAAAACGTTTGTCAAATTGTAATTATATGAATAAGTATCTCTATTACTTATCAACCAACTTTCAATTAGTAATGACTTCATATCTAAGCAATTCCACTATTTCTTCTTCACATTATTGAGTCAAATTTTTCAAAAACGTGGAAAATTCAGTCGAATAAACACAAGATCTTAAAGCACTGAAACGTGAAACACTCATTTCTACAAATAAAGTAATTTGAGTGGAACGATGACGGTTGTATACTAGATATCTATGGCGAATATATAGGGATCCTCCATGAATTGGTATGCTGTCAGTCGAAATCAAATTGATGGCAATTTGAAGTGTACAGTTATTTCCTGCAATGGCGTCAAATGCACCAAAAATTACTAAAACAAAAAGTTAAGAAATTTTTTAATTGTACTTTTTCCCTCGTTCGTTAATAAAGTCTTTTGATTGTTATTGAGAATTAAAATTAGTTTAAGTAGAAAATGCAAAGATTGGCTAACTAGACAATTAAACATAATTAAATTTGCAAAATTGGGAAGACCACAGTCTGGTTATTTCATCTTCCCAGAATTGAACAACAACAACAAAATTTGTAAAGATCAAAACTGATCAAAAACCAAAACCATCTCATATAATGCCATGTCCGAATAAAAAACCTATCAAGTAGGGACTTGAATTACTAGAAGTGTTAGGGAAATGTTTTCGTATGATTATGGCACCAGCTGTCATCTTTACTGTTTTGAAAAATTTTTCATATCTGAGAAACAGTTGGTCCTAACGAGGTAGGGTTTTATGAGAGTTGGGTACTAACCATCTGTTCAACCTCTTTGTCAGGAGGAGGCAGCATTTTTCTGTAAGGGATTTCTTTCCTTAACCGATCGGTTCCAGTTTTAAGGCCTTTCACCCTCTCTCGTTCGCTTCATAAATTTCCAAAAGGCCTTTAACAACCTGAATATGGAACATTATGGAAAAAGAGGCTACCTAAACATCTAATTAATGCAGTTAAAAGCCTATACACAGATACAAAGATAAAATTAGAAAGAAACAAAGTATTATATTCACGACATAATGGAAAAAATGGAAATAAACCAATGACAAAGAGGCCCCTGGATAAAGAGGCAATCTTTAACTCTCTCTTTCAATGCAGACGACACAATTTTAATGGCCGCAACGAGAAATCAACTACAAAAAGGTATATAGCAATTGCAAAAGATTAGCTGAGAACACGGAATGAAACAATGGCCTTCCTAGCAAAATACCCAATAAGAACAAAAATAGTTGTTAATGAAAAGGCGATAGAACAAGTTAATCATTTTAAATATTTAGGCTGCGAACTAACACATAATAATGCAGATATAGAACAAAACCTGAATAAGTTCAATCACATATGTAGAACAATAAGCCGACGCCTCAAAAATAAAACAACGAAGAAAACGCAGGCAGCTAAAGTTCTACAAAACAATAGCAGTACCAACCCTCACGTATGGAAGTGAAACTTGGACAAGAAGTAAACAACAGGAAACGCAAATACAAACACAAAAATGAAATTTCTTAGAAGAGTGAAAGGATGCACGAAGCAAGATCGATTACGAAACGAAGACATCAGAGATAAACTTCAGATATACAATCTAAGTCAAAAGATAAAAGAAAACAAAAGAAAATGCAAACAACATCTGAACAGAATGGACGAAAACCGACTTCCATTAAAAGCGCTAGATTACAGATGCACTTAAAAAACGAGCCCCGTAACAGGTTAAAGTGCCTAAAACTGGTAGCGAAGAAGAAAGTTAATGGAGGGCAAAGCCATGAAAAGTAGGCCGTGCAAAGGCATGAAGTCCGAACTTTAGCCACGCATATCCACATTTATCTATATTAATAAAATCGAATTCGAATTGCCAAAGGAGGCTCGTGTGAGCGTGTAGCCCAATTTGTATTTAACTATCTAGAGCTGTCTGTGAGGGCATAACCCGAGCCGTGTAGTTCTTTAGAGAAGGTTAATATAGGATTGAGCCCGACCTGGGGCCATCCTGGGCAAAGACATAACCTGAGTCGTTTTGCATTTAGCTCTCTTAAGAGGGTTAGTTGGAAGACAAAGCCTGATCTTGGGCCACTCCAACTAACAAAAGCAGTAGTGCCGCATTCTAGGCTTATCCTAACAAGTGACTAAGTTGTTTCCTTAAATCAATACTTTTGATTATGCCATGAGTGTAGATAATCAGCTTAATGGGTCCTACTTAGAGCTGTTCGCAGAAGTTGGAATTAGCAGAAATCAAATACTTGGCTTACGATGAAAAATATCAATAGTAGGAGTAGTACAATACATAAAAACAGCAGCCTCAATCAAGAACGTGAATTATCTTACATCTCATAAAACACAGTAGACATCCGTTAAGTCAAAAGTATCGTCGCTGGCAGTTTTTTATACCCAACGATAATGAGATAGGACAGGCTAGGAAGACTTTATATTCACCCCCGTTTCGTCAAATTATTTGCCCGAAACAAAAATTGCTGGTTAGCTAATTTAAAATTGGAGATGAGAGAAATACAACTAAAGAAAACCAGCTCAAATGCATAACTGCTTAACTTACCGACCAAATGCTCAGAAACCTTTAAAATCATGTTTATCTTATTAGGTGTACAAGTAACCAAATAACATCCTGATGCAGAGATTATGAATCTAGATATTTTGTGCTACATGTGCTGATACGCTTCTTTAAGGTTAAGTTCTCCACACAAGCAACGGGAAAACGCGAAGATTCTAGTGTTTCATTTAAATAATGAAAACTGTCTTTTGGTATTGGAAAATATAACTCATGAGAAAACATACAAAATGTCTTAATTTGGAACTGATGCTAGAATAAATTAATATAAGTTTCAACGAAAAAAAATGTTACGGGAAAGTGAATCACAATGGCCTGTTACATTATTAAAATCATGATCATCAAACTTTGGCGCAGTTACACTTACAATCCCATATGTCTGTGTTTTAAGGTAATTTAGGTTCAGGAAATTTCACAAACAAAAGTTTAACAAACTGGAAATGTATGTAAATTAAAAGGAAATATTTATGAAATTAAATTGGATCTACAATCTACATAGAAGTGTTCGAATTTTTATATGATAGTATAAGACACTCAAAGCCAGCAATATTTTATTTTCAGAAGATCGTGGAATTTGGTATTTATAAACATTCAGTAAAGGAGAGCACAAGGAACAAGAATTTATAACTCAATTCACGACTACACAATACTTCTCTTTTAGCCTCAGCTTAAAGTAGTTGGAAGGGTTGAACTTCTTTAAGACAATATCCAACTTCTTGTCATTAATCTATTTAACTTTTTACAAATGATTTAATTCTGCTTTTAGTTCTGCTTTTAGTAAATATTTTGATTAATCGTTCTCTTCAAGAGTCAATTTTAAGGCCCTCACATACATATAGATCCTTTGCCAGACAAGGCGTCTGCGAGAAATCGACCTCGACGTAGGTCCTGTCGTCCATCAAAACACAGTTAAAATCCCTAATCAAGTCGGCAGGCGTACACTTATCTTGCTGGTGTCTGCCCACTGGTTTAGTTCAAAATTCCATAATTAAGCCAAATTGACTTTATAGGTTTGAAAGAGACCAGTGAATAGAAGCAATTCAGCTTTCGGTCAGATATTTAAAAATTAGGGTAAACTGAGTCTTGATCTTTCCAGTCATCGCATTAGCACGTTTAATTTGACGCTCTATTCGTGCTCAGACTTTTCTTGAACTTCGGAATAACGTCCATGACAGTCAAAGTGGCATATTCCAACTCTTTGGAGATTCGGATTTTTACCTTTGCTACGACGAAGTTGTGGGGATCATGATTTACATTTTGGTTACTCCGTCTAGTGTTTTGGACAAATTTATTGTGACAGATAGTATCAACTAGTTACTCAACGTTGTGCAGGGACGCATTTTGAAGCTGTAAGTCACGCTTCACAGTCAGTATTAGTGATGATTTCAATCAATTATTTGAAATTCTTATTGCATTGCGTTTAATAGGTCCGTGTCTGTTTACTTTTGGCAAAAAGGTCTTGGGAATAGCCCGATTGGTATTTAGCTTTCTAAAGATGGTTAATTAGGAGTGAAGCTCGATCCGTCTCCATATAAAAGAGACCACAACGGCATGAAAATCTTAAAATTCACCACCACTAGGACTTTTGTTTTAATTGGTCTTTTGGTTATAAACTAATGGTGGATGATGTCAGAATAGTCTACCTAAGCATAGAGCACAGAAAACATATTGAATTAGTAACTGTAATCTGTTGAATTTAGAAGGAAAAGTGCAAAATTTGCAGACCTACAATAAGAACAAAGGGAAGAAGGTAAAGGGCCTACCTTATCCTGGTAACAAGAAGGAAGGAATACATCGGTCGAATTCTTGACGGATCTGCACAGTTGTGTTTAGGAAGGAAGGGTTTCTGTACTTCGATATTATAAGCTGGCATAAGGTCACTGTTTGAAGATATTTCAATCGTTCTGAAATATTTGTTCAAACCAAAAAAATGTAAAAGAGAAAATTTAACAATAACATACTTCTGGAAATTGAAAAGTTGCAAAAAATGTTTTTGGATAGATGAGGTCTAAATAAATAGTGGTCCAGGATTAAAAAACAATATGAATTAATGGAAAATACTGTGAATGACAATACAGGATAAAACAGGAATCTCCTTATAAAGTGAAGTACCTTACTCACACATTTTTAAAAAATCTTTAAAGTTTCAAACTGCAAACTTTATTATAATGAAGTTAATAGTGAATTTCTTACTTGAGACAACGATAATGTAACTGCATTAATGTAGTTATGATTTCGTTTGAAAGTCAATTCTGTTCAAGACATCTTCAGAAATGGAGACTCTTTGGCGAAGTTTTTCTTCACTAAACGAGGTAACAAACAAACAAAGAAGACCACTTTGCTAAATATCTTGTAGTATCTTCTCTGATTTGTGACATGCAATGTGATACATTTTGCACCCAAAGAAAGAATTAAAAACATGCAAAATTGTCTACTCAAGAGTATCAGTAGTCGAAGTTTTCAGGACAAGCTTTTTTCAAATTTATGTTCCTGCATATTTTATTATCGCTCAAAATGTTGCTCTCAAATTCAGATTCAGTGTTAAAAACTAGCTTTAACATACAAGATAGACAAGCCGTTCCAAATAAACATTTTAGAGAGCTGTTTTTTTATACAGCAAATGCAGAGACCTAGAACTAGAGAACTAGATGCTATCATTTTCTTTAAAAATGAAACTCATTATAAATCACATAATACTTCAACTGTGTAAATATTTACATCCATTTTACAGAAACAGTGGTGGGTTTCTTTAAAAGTGTGGGAGAAACATCTTTATTATACTAAGTTAAACGGGGGTGGCACAACTTAATATAAAAAGTCAAGAAAGGTTTAATAACGCTGAAAATATAAGTAAACAATAATTAAAGTTTTGAAACTAATTAATCTACCAGTACATTAAAATCCTCCTCGTTTGCTCTACAAGATATACGCCATTTATTGAACAAAGATTGAGTTCCTTAGGAAACTCATAACCATAACAGGAAATAATGTAATAAATGCACTAACTATCCACTTCCATAAATAGAAATTAAACTTTATAATTTGTAAGTGATTATTTCAAATACTTTCACATTGTTATATCAGTTTAACCTGTAGCTTACAATTACCCATTTTGACATTGTTTGAACCTAACATTAATAAGAAACTTTCTTCTTCTCTTCCTATTATTGAAAGCTCGTTCAACTTAACAGGCAGCACCTAGACTGTATCTAACATGAATGATTTGTTTAATCATTTAATTAGTAACAAATTTTTCTGTTTCTTGCACCAACGGATCATACCTACAGCTGTAATTTGAATAGCCAGAAACACTTTTACTTTATAAAAAAGTTACAATAAAAAGTTTTCTACTTCTTTTCCATTTTGTAATGGATGTTTGAACAACCAACGCCCGATTATTCTTTCACTTTTATATTTCATTGTATTCAAGATCACAATCGATAGCAAAACCGTTTTCGAAATAATTGCAGCCATTAAAGGGATTGTAAATGTTAAAGCTGTAAATGTTTTATTTTTTAATTTGAATACATTTACAGGAGGGTTATAAATTAATTAGAGCCTTCCGTAGTTTTTTAATCAACCGAGTCCTATTTATTTATCGTTTTAGACAGAGTAAAGTGAAAAAGTAGTTGTTACATGTTTTATGTCGAACGCATGATAAATTTTCCAGCGTACTTTCAATGTTATTTGCATTTCAATCTTTTATAGTAGTAACTTACAAAGCAAATACCTGGTACTTGATTACGCGGAAATATTTTGTTTTATGTTTTCTACATCCTTGACTTTACCTTCCAGTTTATTTTTTAGAATTCTGAACTGCACAATTAGAAAAGGAATATAAATGTGAAAAAATGTTTCTTTTTCTTTATTTTCCTTGGAAATAATTGAGAAGATACACCAAACTTGATAAGTACTTAACGCAGTAATTAAAATAAATTTTATTCTGGGCAACTTTTAAAATATGCAAATTCGAGAGTCAGAGTGCGCTCCATATTATTTCGACCATCTCATATTCAAAGAAGCTGTGAACTTTTAATCTGCTTAAAAAGTAATGCGCTGTTTAAGATACATTCACCTCTCTCTTTTGTGTTAAATAAATTGGTTTTAGGTATGATGAATTTTTAAGAAAGTTTCACATACGCATTAGTATGATTATTTAGAATTTCAAAAACTCCAACAATCTGTAATCTTGCAGATGTTTCTAGCATATAAACAAAGAGTAAATAGAACAAAATGAAATAAATTAAGCCCCTTTTAAAACTTCCAAATCTACACGAAACAGAAGCTGGAAAAGTCGTTTTACCCTCATAATATATACCGTACTAGGACATTTATCAACGTGGGCATCACAAAGCATATAGTTCCAACAGAAACTTTAATTACAGCCACCCACAACGTTTGCTGGATCAAATAAACTCGCATTCTGTTAATATCTAAGTTATATCTCATAAATTTTAAATTGATAAAGAGCCGTGCATATTAACAGATAAACTGTTGATTAGCGGATACTAATCAGTATTCAAATATGAAAATTATTTTAAAACCAAAAGCGAAAAAAAATTTATAAGCCCACCCTCGCAAAAGCTCGGAGGCATTTTGTTATTTAATGTCACGTTGATCATAAACGAAACTGTGAACTTGAAATTTCCATCAAATATGAATTAATCCGACCTTTCCAAAATGCAAGGACCTAAGGCCAAAGGTTCTACGACCTGTGACTTTAATGTATATACAAGCGACTAAATATTTGTTTAGTAGAAATACGAAAAAAAATAGTTTTAAGCGGTTTATATTTTCTTGGTATTGAATATTTTTGACAAATTGACTTTTAAAGTAAATTACCGTTTCATTCAACTTCCTTATTTGCGTTTGGTAAATAGCAAAGTGTGTTAATGAAACGTGCTTGCGTAATTATTTTGTGAAAGAAGAAGAGGGTGGTATTTACAGAAGTAAATTAAGGTTTCACATCGAATACTTCCTGTGTTTCCTTTAATTGGCCTGTTTTAAAAAAGTTCTATTATATATAGAGCAATTTATTAACTTTGCTAGCAAATAAGAAATTCTTGTGATGTTTCACAAAGCTATAAACAGAAGATGAGGGTATTTTACTTAAATTGAAATTTCATAAGGTGAATAAATACGTTGTATGCTTGATTTATTAATTATTATTTAAGCGTGGCTGTACACACAATTTGTTTGCTTATCGCAATTAATTCTGTATCAAGATGGTTAGTAATAATCAATAAGCGTATTTAATGTAGATACTACTAGACCAAGAGAATCAACACTGATATCTGCTTTATTAAGTTTAATGAATTTCTTCCATTTTGTTTCCAATTCTAGTACGCAATTTTAAAAGAATATTTGCAAATTGTCACACATCTGTCTAAAGACTCTTCAAGTTGAGCTTCATACAGATTTATACATTTCAGTATAAATCAAATTCGTTTATGTGAGTGACTCTTAAGGAAGCCTTGATACGCATCTTCGGCTTTTCTTGATCATGTTGCACATTTCTTGAATGGTCTCTTAAATCCAGCTGCTCATTCTTCTATGGTTGAAGATAATAGGGGAGATGCTGTCTTGCGTATCCTCATTTGCTTAACCTTTCCTTCTATAGGTACTCGATGACCGCGCGATGCTCAAACTTATCCATAAAGCACACATCATAAAAGCAATATTTCATATATTGCTTTATTAAAGCTACGGTACGGGCATAACAATCCACTTTATTTTGGCATAGGCTCTCAAAAGCAATTTATTGTTTCAGTCCGACAGCTTCACATGTGATCGTCCACTTTAAAATTTTTCTTCCCCCTCTAGCATAAGAATAGGTAATAAAGCCATCAAAGCATCTTGAGAACAAGATCCTATCCTATACAGAGTTTACATGAACTTACATTTTATATTATTTATTTCCATAAATCCATCCATTATGCCTTAGAATATATTGTTAAAGGAGCAGAATGAAAATCTAACTATTATCAACAGAATTAACAAACCATCCGATATAGTAAGCAGAATGAGTGCAAACTAATATGATATATGCAACATCTTTCTCTTTAGTTTAACTGCGTAAAACTCACTCTTATAACGCCCAATGCAAATAGATATGTTTTTGGTAAATCACAATCATTGCAATGCTTTGTGTAACTCAATAAAATCAAATATCAATTAGTTAACGTCAGAGGTAAACCGTTGACAAGAATTTGTACACTAATTCCATATTGATATCAAAAGATAAAACCGTTGATACTACACTAATACCAGAGTAATATCACTAATGTCACTAAGTGTTAAAGATTTTTGAAGATTTGTCCTTCAGTTTGCTGTTTAACTCCTAAGCCTCACGACGCTACTGCAAAAACCATTATAACCAATACTACAAATTTCTTTTATGGTTTTCCTATCAACTTTATGTTCCATCCGAATGCAGAGTGTTTTGTCTGTTTCGTATACCAGCTCAAAGTCTTGCCGTTTTTCATGTTTTATGCTCGATCTGATTACTGTGGAAGCCGATGTCGAGATGGAACTTCCTTTGTCAGCATTTACAGAAAGGTGGTCTTTAAATAATCAAGACACCACAACCATAGAAGGGCTAAACAGAACTCATGTACGTAGTTCGCTCTATCTGTAGGGTACTTTGGGTTCTAGACTACCTACTCACTCCAGTGGGCTACAGCAAGTTTGTATTTTGTTTTTCTAAGAAGGTTGAAGAATGAAACTGGTTTTCGGGAATTTTTGAAACAAAACTTTAGCGCTACGAAGTCAAGTGTCAAAGACGAAAAACCTTGAACGGAGCATTTAAAAATAGAAAATGCGTAGTAATGAAGATGAAACCTTTTTCAGTTAAGATTTTATCTTTATTGTTTATTTCAAACAGTTTATGGCATTATTTACATTTCACACTTAAAAAGGTATTATTGGTAATTAGATTCGTGCCAGTATAAATATTTAATGCCACTCTCCACATCGGTTATAGAAAACTCTTCAGCAGTACCGTAGTAATACCATAAAATGCCAATATATACCACTATAATACCACTAATTCCATAACTAATACTAGGTAATACCATTAATTTCAGGATTAATGTCACCATTGCCACCAATTCTAAAGTAATACACAAATAATTCCAGTAATGTCGCGGCCGTGTAATTACACCAAAATTCGTCTTCTTAATACATAAAGATATGATTTCATTTGATTTGTGCGCTTTTGTTTATAATTTTAGTAGTTTCCATGATAAAATATGATTAAAAACACTAACCTAGTTCATAGACGCCGGAAGAGAGATGTGAAGTATTCATTTGAACACCTGAAAGCCTACAAATTTGATTCATCAATGATTTTCTCTAGTCTGGTAGGGGAATACCTGTTCAGTAAGCTTTAGGATTTGATTACCTTTCATCGCATACTTTTCTCTTCCTTTCTGGAAATTCTCATTTTTTATTGTAGAGAAATCCCGAGCTCCTGAAGCAACCTACCACAAAATGAGGAAATAAAGTAGAATGGCCTTAAATGATCTACAGTTAAGTCTCTCATGACCATAGACTATTAATTGCCTTCAAAATCTTTAAATGCTGTGATATTAAGTCATCAATAAAACTACGAGTATTTCTCTGTCTTGTATATCTTCCTTTCGCATCACTGCTGTCAATTTAAAGTGAAGTTAGGTTGCACGCACCTAAATGCGTCCAGCTCCAACAACCCACCTCCTAATGAATTATTGTTTTATAAATAAATTAGTCCTGTGTTATCTACTGTCCTTGGTTCTAAGTATTATGTTAAATTCGTTCCAAATAAGTAAAAATTATATGTCAACTAATACGAGAAATTTTTGCATTCTAGATAACTTTAGATATTGTTTTCAACATCTTTGTGAACAGTACTCCTTCTTCAAATTGAATACAAATAATCGGGAATTTTCATTAAACAAATACCGAACACAGAGAGTGGATCGCTTATTGGTACAAAATGAGTAATTCGATAAATTATTTTTTTTTGGAATATAAAACTAAACATTTTATAACTTTTGGTAATTAAAATGTATATGTATATAAACTGTTATGCAGAAAGTTTCAATAATAAATATTATTTAGTTTCAAATCTAAACGAGTTTGAATTTCAAATATTCTTTAGGTGGCAGGGTATTGGTGCTTTTACCGTAACCAATCTTGGGTTTTCTACGACAGTTATAAAACATGAAAAAAATCCTCTTTTTAGCACAAAGCTGCCGTATAATGCTGCTGTATAATGCTGCCGTTTGTACACATTCGAAACAATTCGATATCAATCTTTAATATTGGTTTACTTCATATGCTCAAAATTAATTGCTCTTATAACTTTCCGCTTCTCTCACGATGCAGTGGTTTGTAGTTGGCAAGGAGAACCTTAAAGTTGAGTCCTTAATACCATTTCAAGTAATCGCTTTTTAACGGTCCTCATTTGACAGTATTGGGCAATTCTTATAACCAACAGGTTACGTTTAGATTTTTAAAGTCCACCAAAATGTAATTAAATTTGTTTGGTATGAAAAACGTCATTGTAATCTTGAATCTGTAAACATACGACTTTTGTTAAGTAGATCTTCGTAAACCATCCATTATCATTTAATTCAATTTACAATTGTTAATTTTTAGGTTTATGCTTTTTAAATTGCCTTTCTTGAAGTGCTGGAAGATCTTGAACCTTGGTAACTCCCTCTGTTGATCAATTTTGAAATACATACGTATTATTGCAATAACGTTTTCAGATACTTATTGTTATCCCGTGTAGAAGTTTCATTTTCATTAACAAAATATATAACGATCCTAATTTAAATTAAAAAAGTATAAATAGGGTCGAAAATCATCGACTATATTTTTGAATCCACTTGCAGTTTAAGTCGATCCTGTGTGTTTGAATTCTTGTGTAAAATCAACATGCATTTTCTGTCACTTTAATGTTTGACATTCATTCTACCGGCAAACCTTGCTACAGAAGACCCATTGTTTTCGGCCACTACTTAATTTGTTGGTAGTCTAAATATTTGAATTTTTCCACAGGAGATTTTCTTACCTCTAAATTTCTTTGGAAGACGTTTGTTGGTTAAAACGTTTATCAAAATCAAATTGGAAGTGGTTGTTTAATTATCTCCTTAAATCTTAAGAGTACGCAAGTCCTATCTCGATCTAATAGTGATTTTTTCAAAACAACATTAGGAAATTCCCGAGAAGCTTAGTTTATCCGTATCACTATTGTCAGAAATTCTTTGGGAAAATGCTGCCTAAATTTGTGTAATCGCAAAACCTTGAGAGAATCTTTCTTGAATCTATGTAATCATAAAATATCTGGAGGATTTAACAATTGGAGATATCTACTAGCAGAAGCTTTTTAAATATTGCACAACAATGAAGATTTTCAATGGGTGTGGCTCTCCGAGATAAAGTGGTGTTGTTTTTTTTTTTGAGGGCGGAAGGGAATTAACTGCATTTGATCCACAATTGCATCTTCGACAACTCTGTGGTGAGCAACAAGACTTTTTTTAACTATTAAATTGTTCGTACATACCAATTGATAATTTGTTGATTAAGCAAAGTAAATTTCTCAAGTTCATTAGTGTACTTACTATGTATTTAGGTAATCCTAATTCTATCCCAGAATTAATATTAGTGAGTTGACTGTACTCCCTGCTCTATATTAAAGTCGTCTTGACACCTGCGATCTAAAGTAAGATAAGAGTTCCCTGTATGCAAGATAAGCAGAGCACAAGAAATCCATTACTTTTTATATTTCTATTTTTTATAAGTTACATCTTGTACTGTGCGGTTTTTACCTACCCATTAATAATTAGAGAAGGAAGCTTTCATGCCCAAGAATGCCCAACCGCCCAACAGACTTCTTTCATATTATAATTAAAGCAGCCAAAAATTCAAGAACCCTAACATCTTATTGATATTTTAGAGTTCAACTCAAAACACCAATGAAATTAATAACCTTCAAAACAAATCAGTTCAGAAGTCAACAAGAAATCAGAATTATTTTGAAATTATTTCAAAAGTTTTGTAGTTAGTGTTTGGGACCGATCTGAGTTTCAGGATCGTTGGACAAATGAGCTGCTGCAACATTAAATATGAGCGACGTTCATTGAGTTTCTGTGTTTGAGATACTGCATCTGAGAATAAAGGAATCAAATATTATGAAACAAAACTAATTTTGTCAATTGTTTAAGCAGAACAACGACGTATGGAAAACTAGTAGAGTATCGAATACTAAGTTCTCTAGTTTCAGGCAATTAAAGTAAACAGACTTACAAAGAGGTTCTGAAAAACCTTTTCACTATGTGATTAAATTAAATTTATTAAAAATTAATTAAATAAATAAAGTTGTTCACCTTATGTCAATATTCTACTGCTAGATATCTGAAAAATCTTTCATCAAGGGGGGCGCAAATTTACACTCCTCTGCGACTTCATTGTGATATAAATAGCTTTTAGAAGAGATCAAACAAAACTTTTATATTTGCCTTCTTGGAAGAAAACGTATCTAAAGCAGCTGATTCCTGTTTACTTTCTGACATTTAACATGGATATCCTGTTATTCATCAACTGCCGTCCAAGTGACTTTTATTGATTTACAGGAAATTGGTATGTACTATGGAGCACTATTGTAATTTCCAAATTAACATTCCAAACCAACCAACTATGATATTAAATTTATTAACATTAATTTGAATTTGCAGTATAATCTTTTATATTTTTCTTCATTGAGTATTGATAATCCTGTTGAGTTTTTTTAAGCTTATGGTAATAAGACGATGACCTATTTACACTATGGTTATCATTTTATGGTATGAGGTTTGTACATAATTCAATTTATTTGTTATTAAATTATAATAATTTATTGAACGTAAAATTTAGTTGACAAAACCTTGCTTTCTTCTATTTGAAAAATCGTCAACGTCGTTGAGTTTTATTTCTTCACAATCTAAACTATGGGCTGGAATTACAATCTCAAGGGTTTGATTATAGTTTTCCTAATTGTTAACTGATAATCTTCTTATTTCTTGGATTTCCTGAATACTAATAACTATTAATTTTGCACTTACGGAAACCTAGGAAATCTATAATTAATTTATGCAAGAATAAACAGTATGATATGTAGAAAAAATTAGAGTGACATGCAAATGTTTCTATAACCTCTAACAAACGGAAGAGAATCTTTAATACCTACTACAGTGATATTTAATCTTGATTGATCTCTAATAGTTTCCTCGTAACCTTGAGTTTGCAAGTTTTTTTTGATATGTAACACATGCCACATCCTTGTAATTAAAGTTGTACATTCTTCAGAAAATAATTGCTTATGATTAATTACATTTCTTGCAATAAACTACTATTGATGATAGTCTATGGCAATAATTAAAAACAGATTTATGTATTTACAGAAGATTCTAGAAATTCCGCACAATGCACGTAATTTTCCTCAACTTCAATATGGAAAGTATTAATCTTTTCTATTTGTAACAATCAATAATGCAGTTTCAGGTTCGTTCTTATCCAATTTAACCTACCGCGCACAAGACTTTTAATTTCTTTTGCTACCAAGAGGAAGAAAGTAATTTAGTTTTTGCTTGTGGTTACAAAATTATATTTTTTTATGAAAATTTATATTTATTTCCTTATTTTACATTCTCAATTACATTAAATATTTAATAAAAAAAATACAAAAGTTCCTTTTATGTACACTTTTTTGTGATAGTGATTCTTTTGACTGTTCGCATTTGCATTCTCAATTAATTATCTATGCAGGAATTACTTTGAAGACCCTGTTAGTTAATCATTGTATACCTTATCATCAAAGATAATTTCTTGTTTCACGTACATGCTAATAGGTCAAGTGTAGTAAGTTTATTAACTAGTTAATAATTACCGGGTATGCACCGTTGGAATTTACCTACCTACGTGCGTTATCTTTAAAAAGTTAACAGCAAACACAGGTGCGACTATCGTTATAATAAGAGAAAGCGGGTCAAAAGCAACAACAACACAAAATCGCAAAAACACACTCTTTTCATACGCAAACAAAAAGTTTTCTGTGCATATGTAAGTATATGTGTGTGTACTTAAAGGGGCCAACAGCCGCTTCTCTAGCATGTCGTAATTTCTTTACAAACAGTCGAGCGATGTTGTTGGTTGAATAATTTCCAAGGTATGCGTTTTAAAAGTGCCGTCCAAGTAATAGATTAAGAATGATTGATTTCCCACCTTTTAATGGGTCTGTTTTAAAAACTTTCTTACCTTTGTTGTCGAGTTGATTTGAAGGAACGTTGCTATGCCAGCTCTAACACGATTTTTAACACCACGTACCGTTCCCTTTGCGCTGCGTATAGTTGAAGAACCATCACCACCAAGAAAGTCTCTATAACCCGCAAAAGTTTCCTCGTCGTTGAATTGTTTAACAGGAATCACATCGGATTCTTTTTCAGTTACATGCTCGTTTAAATGAAAATCATAAAATCTATCGGTATCGTAAGTTAAACAATTAATTAAAATTGCCGTTTCATGCTGCTCCTTTTCTAACTTTTTACGATCCTCATACGTGCTTTCATCAATTATAGCTTTGGGCAAACCTGGCGTTTGATTAAGAGGCGATGATGAATCTGTATTGACCGTATGTTCAGGTTCCGTTACGTTACTCCTTTCTTCAACTGTGACTTGAGATAACTTTATTGATCGATCTCTAATGTCTTGCAATAGTCCTTGAGGTAAGAATGTGCCATTTTTACTGTTATTTCTATGAGTAGGTGACTCAAGTTCTGAAGGTGAAGGTGCCGTGTTGTTATGTGCCGTTTCATTTGCCAATTCTCCACTATTCAAGGAATCGCAACTAATATTACTTTCATTATCGTCACTGTCGACTTCAGCACCACTGCTAGTTAAACTAGGGGCTCTCTGATGACCTCCGATTACAGTCACCGATACTCCTGGATTTTTCTTTTTTGGTAACGGCGGAGGAGTGCCATCTAAATCGCTACAGGTTCCAGAATCGAGGGTATCGCTGGGAGACACCTGCCCGCTAGACATAACAGTCCCGCAATTAAACGGACCGCAAAAGAAATAAGGGTTGGTGCGTTCAGAGCCGGTTTTAATAAAGCTCTCAGCCATAGTACTCCTTTGTAACATTTCGGTTTCTGTATTATTTACGCTGATACGAATACAAGGGGCGACGTCACACACAACACTCGCGGGAGTTTCCTTATTCACTGCTTGATTATTGTCTTGGGGGTTGATCCGTATTTTAACAACATGGCTGCCGGTATTTCCACTAGGAGTTGAAACCTCTGAATGGCCTCCATGAACTTCCGGGAATCTGTAGCTGAATACTTCAGCAGCGGTGCTGGTGAGTACCGTTGCTGATGCTGGAGGGGACCGTCGTGTCTTCGGCGGTAAAGGTGGAGGAGCTGCAACAACCTGCTCCATTGCTTTCAGATCTTCTCGTGCATCTAATTGAAAGGTACACTGAAATAAACTAACGCAACCTTTTTACCCCGAGCGCTTTAAAAAAAAATCACAAAAAGCCAGGTAGATTTAGGGACGATAATTATAAATCCATTCTTATGATTGAAAAAAAAATAAAGCGTTTTACGATGCTGACTTAATAAACACAAGTAAAACTTCTAGTATTAAATTAATCCAGTTCGTTAATTACGAATGAAACAGTGTAAAAGTGTTAAAGAATAATTACAGGAACGGTACGTTAAACTACCGAATTAACTACGGAACAGATGCAGAAAATCGCGCATTAAGATCTCCCGTAGCAGATGATTTATTAATTACTGGCACAGTTCGTGAACTAACTGTACGAGCGTTCTATAGACCGGCTGAGCGCGGACTGAGGTTGTGCCACTTCTTGTTCTAGCATTGCAATCACCAAGACCCTCACGAGGCTTTCTCAATGACACCGGACAGTCTCACACTCTCACCGGATAATGAGATCTCTTCTTCAAGATGAGTCTAGACAATACAAACTAAAATGCAAAAAATTTTAATTCTTTATTTTTTATTAAAAAGAACTTTTATAAATTTGTAAATAACACGAAGATCAATAATAATTATTGCGGACAGATAAAAAGAGCAAGAAGTAACTAAAAGGTCACGTTTGGTTAAAAAGGTTTTGTAATTAGTTATTGCAACAAGGCGGCTTTTGATTTTAAAAGGAATATTTTTTTAAAAAAGAAATTAAAAATAATAATTTGCAATTATCATTTTAAAGATTTCAATGACTGATTAGACGGCATTCCCAAAGCCTTTGTAATAATGAAAGTTTTTAACTGGCTACAATTGAAAGCAATTCAAATAGTTTATTTTATAGAAATCTAAGTTATACATAAATATATCTATCCCTACTTAGTTATTCGCTTTTTTATGGTTTTTTAAGATTAACTTATTTAAATATGTAGATTGGAGTCATTCAAAGGTGATTTTGTTCTTACATTCCTATCATTGTTATTTTGTTTTAATTTGAAATATTTGTAGAATTTAGAAGAAATTTAGAAGAAGGCTAAAAGACACATATTAGAAAGTGGATAAAAATTTTCCTTCCAGTATAATTCCTGTGTAATTAGAAAATTAAAAATTTATCGAAAGAGTTCTCTTGCATTTCGAAGAGTTGCCGTTGGTCATATACGATAAAGTGTCACCTCCTTCAGAGCATTACAAATTAAATAAAGTATTCTGGGAGTGTGGTAGAGTAGTAGTATAATGTAAATTAAAATGTAGAACTAATAAGTTCTGAATTTTACAAAATTCAAACAATTTAAAAAACGTACGCTCTTGGCATGACGTTGATCGCTTATAAAAAAACACCTTTCGATTTCAACGGGCAAGGTCAGTCATCTACCTGCTGTACGTGTAAAAATGGTTCACAAAATCATTCTATCGTCGTAGATGGCTGTTGATTTTATATAAAAGGAAGAAGGAACGTTTAGCAAGGTGACCTTTGGTACTGCAAGTGGATGTATGTTATTTGATTTGTAGGCTATAAAACGTTTATAATGTTAAATTATTCGCAAATCTGGTATTGGTTTTTATATTTTAAGGTCGAAAACAAAACAAAGAGTTAGATAAGATTTTTTCAAAAATTCTTCACTGCATAAAAATTTTAATAATTTCTTATGAAGCTAAATTTTGTGTTTACAATTTTTAGTATTACTTATTAGAACCGCAAACTTGCCGTTATGTTTGGCTGACGTTTAACTTTTAATATACACCATCATTCGGTCAAGATCTAGTGAAGTGTTTATAGCAATTGAGAGAATTTCTCGTTTTTTTTTCTATAATTTCCATTTTATAAGTCGAGTTCGGAGGAAAGCGGCCCCCAATCTCAGTTGCGCCAGACCGGAAAATTCCTTTTGTCCCTCCAACCTCATCCACTCCTACTCGAATTTACTTTTATTTGAATCATTCTTTGTCAATTTAGATTTATATACTCGCAGTATATTTCACTTTTCTGTTTCTTTTTCCTTTTTTAATCTGCATTTTGCTCTTCTTTATTTTGCCATTTTCTAGAAATATTAGACAGTTTTTCATATTTTGGTTATACATAATAAAAAAGAATTGTGTCACTTAGTTGTCTTTCAGTTTTCTTTCTGATTTTTTAATATTTTGTTTTTGGAGAGCTGTAGGGAGAACTATGATTAATTACGTCTCTCGAGTATATGACGTATAATTCTTTTCAGCTGCCTTATAGAAATGTTTTTGAGTTGAATATGACCAGTTTGGAACTCAAGACTATAGAGTTTGCCATACCCTATTATGCCTCAGACGATTCGAAATAATTCACTTCATACGTTCAACAAGGCTGATGTCAAGTTGTTAAAGAAACTTTAAATAAAGAATCAAAAAAAAGGCTTTACATAAATACAACGCATTTCATTCATTTTCTGTTAGCACACTAGCTCATTGGGTTTATTTGTTTACGCTAGTCTGAGTACGTAAGCAGTTACAGTTACACTCAGTATTTTTGCTTCCATAGCGCATTTAGCCCAAGGAGCTATTGCTGTTGGGTGTACATAAACTTTTCTTTTCTGCTCCTTTAGAGTTCTATTTGCCTCACGAAGCACGGGATTAGTAGATTTGTGTATCCTGAGGATGTTTTATCTTACAACCATTGTCTAATACTACTGGCCTCTAGAAAGTTCCACCTTTACAACGCATGCGGAAGTGTGAGACTGAAAAGACATTTATTACGTCTTCATTACACCAACTAGTTTTCTTCGTACCACCCGCTACAGTCTCTTCTTCTTCTTTACTTTAAGATTACAACTTGCTTTATTCCAGCGTATCTGTTATGTACTAAAGGTTTTTAATAAATAAAAAGATTTATGCACAACTAGCTTTATTTACCGAACTCGACATAATTCCAGATACAAAAGAACAAACATTTACCGCAAGTTTTTTTTTACAACTACATATGACAGTTTTTTCTACATTCATGACTGTGTCTATTGTCTCATCAACAGTCCAATACATATCATTCTTCCCTACTTAAGCTATTACTTAACTAACACTCGTAATCTCTAAGTGCTAACGGCTTACATACTGTACGATCTGACTTAGTTACTCTAGTGCGTTCTACATTCTGTGGGTAGTTATTATCTAAGTCTGCCGCTCTGTGAGGTAATGGAAAGAAACAAATGGCAGAGGTTTCAGATGAACAAGTCGGATAATTTGGACTTCCATTCACAAAAACATTGTTCTTGCTAGTCGCAGGAGTTTTCATCTTTTTGGTCTTAAGAATGTGTAACTCATTGGCGATAATCTCTTCTGGTTCCAATGGGTAGTCTAGTTTTTTAATATGATCCAGGTGACTTTTCCAAATTGTACCATTTCCCAAAAGGCATAAATAATGTTTATTACCTAGGATTTCTATTGTAGTTGCTTTTGTCCGGATAGGACTATTTTGCTTTCTATAATCTTTCACCAGTACTCTTTGCCCTTTTTCAAACATTTCTCTTTTTTCTCCCTTGTTTATAGCTATAACTTTGTTATGTGGTGTAAGTAAATCAAACAGAAACTATCACCTGTGCTAGTATGTTCTTATTTTTGGTGTCTAAAAGGGGTGCTTTTAAATGTTTTTACAGCATATTCAGCTTCTCCATTGGTAGCTGGGTGATATAGTAAAACTGTAATATATGTTTGATGCTACTTGTTTGCTACGAAGCCTTCAAATGATTCTGAAACCAGCTGTGGGCCATTGTGTGATACTAACACTTTAGGCAATCCCCATCTGACAAGTTTCTCTCAATTTGATTATAGTTTCGTCCGTTGTAATTTTTTCCATAGAATAAATCTTAGGATACTTACTATATGCGTCTATAATGATTAAATAGAAGTAACCTTTCATTGGTCTTATGAAATCAACATGAATTCTTCTAGCTGGCCCGTCTGGCTTATTCTATGGAATAACCATTGACTTAAGAGGATTATTAGATATCGTTTGACAAGATCGACAAATCTTGCATATTCTTTCAATGTCTTTGTCCAAATTAGGCCAAAAAATAAATTCTTGCGATACTTTTCATTTTAACTATACCCAAATGACTAGAGTGTAGCTCATCGAGTAATTATGATTGAAATTTTTTAGGAATAGTTGCTTTATATCCTTACATAACACATTCTTGCTCACATGTTAATTCCAGTTTACTTCGGAAAACGGGGATTAACGATTCGTCAACAATGTAATCTATGGGTAATTTGTCTGATATTATCAAATTTAAATAGGATGATTCCATTTTGTAATCATCTGGTACATATAATATGTCCACTGGATGCCTACTTAACATCTACGCTATTAAATTGTTTTTCCCTTTTGCATACTCAATTTTATAAGAAAAACCAAATAGAAATATTGACTATCTTTGTAGTGTGCTAGCTGACATTTATGAAATTCCTTTTGTTTCCCCAAGTATGGATATAAGTGGTCTATGATCTGTTTGTATTATAAAATTGTAGCTCATTAAATATTGGTAAAGTTTCTTTACTGAACAATATATTGCCAGAGATTCTTTTTTTAAAACTGAATAATTTTTTCCAGCAGGCATTAGTGTTCTAGAGATAAAAGCTACAGGTCTGAGATCACCGGTTGTATATTTATGTAACAGTGCCACTGCAATCCCTTCCTCGTCGCCAAATGTTATGTACTGAAGGTTTTTAATAAATGAAAAGGTTTATGCACAACTAGCATAATTACCAAACTCGACATAATTCCAGATACAAAAGAAAAAACATTCACAACTTTTTTTTAACAACTTCATACGACAGTTTTCTTTACATTCATGACTATGTCTACTGATCATCAACAGTTCAATATATATCAGTATCTTTCCATCTCTTATTGGCCCACCTGGGCTTCTTCTTCCTTGTGGTCTCTAATCTCTTGCGATTCTTACTTGCCTAGACTCGTTCATTCTCAAAACATGTTGGTTCCACCTATCTCTACCCTGTTTTACCCATTTTCCTATTTTATGTATGTCACATTGTGCTCTTATATCAATGCTTCAAATGTGGTCTGTTTTGGTTCTGTGAGCATAGATGTTGTTTTACCTTGGGTGGGTTGCTGACCTTGCCCAAGAACCCCCCTCCTTTATCCGGGCTTGGGACCGGCAGCAACAGCTCTGAACTACTCAATCCATCCAGGGCCGATGCAGGTGGAGTTACAGTCAATACATATATTCAAGATACAATCTACGATTATACCAACAACGCCCCAATTCCACAACAACTCGACGATGGTGGCAGCTCAGAGCTGACTAAGCTACTGTTGCAGCCATCCACGTCATTACCACCGAGAACAACTGTTTGGGTGCCCTAATGTCGATACCACCATTGGCTGAAAAGGCATATTGTCTTCAATTTTTGACCGGAAAGCAACCTCGAAAGTCATCATTATTTAACTACGTTTAGAGCAATTAACGTTTAATTTACCTACCAGTTGATTTTGAATTTATCGTTGAATAAATAAATCCAAAAATGAAATTTACATTTTTTTGACTGGAAATCTTTACTCGATGGAAGGTAGACTTCACTTCCTCAGTGGCTTTATAGGTACCCAAAGTAGATTCTTTTTAAGTAATCATACGTTGAATGATTTTCTATCCTGGTATTAATAAATTCTCTGTATACCGACTGTAAATAAGGGTTCTTGTAGAAAATAATTTTCTCTCAGTTGTCCTACGGAAATCACAATTGAATACTAATCAGGTATTTATGACATGCGAGTAGTTAAAAAGTTAGATATAAAGTAGCTTACAGTAAGTAAAGTTTTACTGCATATTTGTTATTTGTTGGATTCAGATTTTTCCGGTTGACTTAATTAGTAGAAGGAAAATCACCTGACAATTTTCAAGTAAAATACCAGAACCATCTTATATTTACTTTAGTTAAACCTGCTAGGGTCACTGATTATCACATATGGCAATTGCTGGAAACAATTTCCAGTTACTTGTCACGTCAGCGCTACTGCAAACATTCATCAATCATGTACCATCATGCTGAAAAGGCGGTTAAAATATAACAACCGTCATTGATCTTGTAACTTTAATACTAAAGAAAAAATGCAAATAATCCAGCGGCTATTTTAGTTTATAAACAATATCATCAGCAGTTGTATGACAGTATAGCATTATGAACTGAATTTCTACTTTACAAAACCATTCCACAAGAATTCAAAAAACGCTAATACTAATTTCTTGAAGGTTAGACGGAATCCAGTAAGAAAATTTGATTTTTGGAGGTTAGATTTAAAGCAGCTGCTGCTGTATTTAAGAAGTTTGATTTTTATTCAGCAAACTCACGAAAAGAGTTCTAGATGTATTGGCGGTAGAAAAGGAAGACAAATGAATTGCCTTCCATTACCACAAAATGAACGCACTAAGTACTTTTTTGTTTTGCTTTTAATTCGTGATCAGGGACTTTAAGATTTTATGTATTAATTTACAAGAGTTTTCTATATGATCCTTCAATTTTCAACTGCAAGTATCATGGATTTACGTCATTGTGCCGCTTATTCAACTTCTACTAACTAGGTCTCATTGGATGTCCATGAAGCAATGGTTTTGAGTAGTACGATACAAGCCTATGAGTATTAACTATCCGGATGGATAGGTAGCTTACACTTTTATTGCTTCATCTTTGCGTTCTTTCATTTTATACCGTTTAGCGCTAACCAACGTAAGTAATGTACAAGAGTTGGTCATCATAGTAACGACAGAGTCGCTCCATTGCACTACCAATATTTCCAAATTGGAGTCAAACGCAGAAGTGTACAATGTTTTTGCTTGGTTATAACCGTCTTTGTTTCGTTTCGGCGTTTCGCTAAACGATACTTTCGAACAGAACAACAGAAGAAAAAAAGTTGTTCTGCATTTTTTGCTGCTGATAGTAAATCTAATACAACCCTCGTCCCAATGCCATATCTCTGTTACAATTTTCTGTTGATTTACTACTATATGAAATAAATTTATACAAGTAACCAGACAAGAATACAGACACTACAATTTAAATCCAAATCTCTTTGGCTTTATACAAAATTTTGCAGGAATGTCGTCCAAAATACGGAACCATTTCTTCATTAAATGAAAGATTATGTTTATGATTTTTGTTTATGATATCAAATACGGGACTCCGTTTAGCACATTTGTCAGCCTTGTTCAACTGAGTATTATTTGGCCCATGAATATTTTGTTTCATTACTCTAAATCTATTTTTACTCATCGTTTCTCTTACGATATTGTCATCTTTGTCTTTATTCTTCGACCAGTACATATCTGTCTGTAGTAGGGAATGATAGCTAAACAGACTACAAATACCAATAGATCTTTTTAGACTAATCTCATCTACACTGAAATCATGTCGATTGTTTTGAGACGCATATAAGTTTGTAAAGTGTAGAATTTCATTTACCATTTCTTCTTCAATGAACAAAGAAAATTTTTCTGCAGCTGATTTGCAGTCGTAGCAGGCTTTTATATTCTCCAGCAGTCGATTGGTATTATTTTGAAGTTCTGTAGAACAGGTAGTAGCGTCAATTTTCTTCCATTCGGGTTCAATTTTTTTCTCCGTTGTGTTTTTCTTTCTCACGAATTTTACTTAGGGTTATGTTATCAATTATCATCTTCAGAATCTTCACTGTCTACATGTGAATGCAAGTCGTAGGTTTCAGCAATATCTACCTTCTTCAATAATGTTACCGTCAGAATTTTCTTCATCAGTCATTTAGTCTATCTACATCAGGGGGTACGTATACAACGTTAATTATATCAACATTGCCATAGTCTTCTTCCAAAGCAACCAACATCTCCTTACCAGACAAAGCTCTTGTTATTTCCCACATGTATTTACTACATTGATAAAATTATAATATTTACAATTAGAAGTATCTGGGTATTATTAGGATTCACCTCACGCTTGTAGTTTTAAAGTAAATCCCCTGATGTATGAAACATAATTGAAGAGTCGAGTGGATGAAAGAGGTAAGTGACAACACTTAAAAACAGAGAGAAATAGATTTAAAAATTCAAAAGATTTTGTCGGTTAGGCTTTTTTACTACTCATTTTTTGGTTTGACTGAAAATGACCAAGTTATTGTATAGTATACTCGTAGGTACGTTTGCATTACAAGTAGTATAATTACCATTTCACAGTTTTAGACAAATTGAACATCTTTTGATTGAGAATGAGTGAGAAATAGCAAAATGCAAAAAGAAGTTTTTAAAAAAATTTATTGTAAAATAAAAAACAATTCTTAATATTAAGCGCTACCTTCATGTTCAGCTATAATCATATACCATCTAAAGGGTTTCTTAACAAACTGTAATTGGCTCTTTAGATTTGATATCTTCTCGGATGATAACTGACCAGGTTTTGAGTCTATTCTTTCAATTCAAATTTCAAATAATATTTACTCCCTTAAAAGGCGTTTGGGGTTCAAAGGTTTCTTTACATAAGTACGATCCGTATTTACACAAACGAATCCATTTAATCCAATCTCTAAAGGGAACGTTTATGTTTAGTGCATTCTTTTTACGATTAACTAAATTTAACTTGGTAGCTATATCATAAAACTGTCTAAAGTCTACAGCCATATCTGTCACATGATTACTTTTAATAGCTTTGCTGAATATAGTGCAATAGTTCTCCGGTAGAAATATGTTCTTATGTCGCCGTAAAACTTTTTCAATTCTTCGAAAATCTCCATCAGTCTAAATAAGAATGTCCCACCTCGGAAAATCGATAGTTTTCAGTATGCCCTAGAGTATTAGACACTGGTACAGACATGTAATTAAAAAGTTTCTGTTCTGACCTCCACAGGAGTCAGTCCACATTATGAGGTGAGATAAAGCATTATTGTGGAAAATTTCTTTATACTCCAACATTGTTGGTAACGCACTACATATCTCAGAACTTTCACGATGGGCGACGTCTTCAGTCCAGATAAAAAGCTGGCTTTATCTGCTTTGTTGGTAATGGAATGTACCTATCCCCAAATTATACATCCACATTTGACGTAAATAAGAAGCCTTGCTGGTGGTTAGTCGGGAAGAGGAAATGTTTATTGAAGATCCATGGTAAGATAACATACAGTGCCTTTATTTCTTGCATATTCGCGGTCAGCACGTTGAAGTGAAAATGCTGCCTTGTAGTTCTCTTTGTTTTCTGTATTATTAATTAATTAATTAATTAATATACTCTGTCGCAGGTACGTATCACTGCGAGGTTTACCAAAAGATAAATTAAATGTAGTGGAGAAAATCTTGCTGTAACTACAATATTTAATTTTGAAGAGATGAGGCTTATTTTCTTTCGAACATTTTTTGCAATAAAGTTTATACATTTTGGAAACGTTAAAGAGAGAAGAAAGATAAAGTTTATTAGGGTTTTTATTTCTTGGATAATGGAAGTCCGTCGCAGGAAATGATTTGACGTGTTTCACTGCGTGTTGTTTAACATCATCTGATATCTTGTGTGGTCTGTTGCTATATTTCCCTCTTTAATGTAGTCCTTTTTTTTAAACTTTGTTGGAGATATTCACCTTTTTTTTCTAGATTTTCAGAAATTGTAAATATTTTCTTTTAAATTTTTTCTGCTGCGTTGTTTTCATGAAGAATCGTTGATATTACAGTTGTACTTTTAGATTGCAGTGTTCTCTTTTTCATTGTTTCTGGTTTTTGGGATTCATCCATGTCCATATCCGTCGAACTAGGTACTAGATATTCATCACCATCATTGTCAGGCTTAAAAGGCTTGTTCTCGGAATGGGTTTCGGAATCTATAACACAGGTGTCATATTAATGAAAACACTTTAATAAGCAATACAACTTACCATTACAGAAATTCCTATCTACGACCTATCTTTGGAATCTTTGGAACATGAACTTGAAGCACCAGCTAAAAACATCTAAACATAAAAACCAGTCTTAGCAAAATTAGGTCTGAGTGAATAACAATTTTGTGAAAAATGCCTGAAATAAATTATCACTTTGAACTTATGTTCAACTTTTTGAAAATCACATTGATTTTCTGGTTCTAACCGTTGTTTGGAACAATCCAGGGAATCCGAAGATACATTATTATTAGTCTTTAGTTCAACTTTTGAGTGAAAACTTAAAACTTCAACTAAAAAACTTGAATCCACAAGACAAATCTTCATTATTTTAAATATACAGCTTTCTTTTTGCTGTGCTCTGTTTGTTTCGAAGGCTTTTTGCAGGATTCATTCGAGGGACTATTGCATTTTTTAAGGTTATGTTTAGGTGTTAAATCATTATTCCTGATTATTTCTTTACTGTGCTTGCTTTTACCAGTTTGTATTAGAGCACATACCTCCAGTGCCTTTTCTACAAATAATCTACTTCTTGATGACATACTTCCACAAACAAATCACCGGTATTACCTTAAGCAAAATCCATAAAATACAGGTCGATGTTCTCGATTTTTAGAACTAACTTTAGTGGCTAAAGGAGATAAATGGCGATTCACAGGTAACATCTATTGGATGAAGGGGGTATCTGCACCTTTTTGTGAATAAAGAAGGTAAGTGCTGTTGATTACCTCTGTTATTCGTTTACTTTTGTAAAAACATTGTTAGATGCGTCCTTGGTCAATTCAGATTTGACCTTATTTATAATATTTGGAATCCGAAGTCGATGCTAGCAGAAAGAGGGTTACTTACCACCTTTATTCGTGTATACAAGTACATTTTTTTTAAAAATGTCAGTTATTTTCTTTATCTACCCGACTTCTCAATTGTCCACTCTTTTTTGGTGAACTCGCGTAGTTAGAAGGCAAAATCTGTCAATTTAATAACTTTTTTCTATTTTTTTTGTAAAATTTAGCAAAACATACGTACACTCTGTACAAAGTCAAATTAGAAAAAATTTCCTATCAAATCGATTCTACTCATTTTCTTCTAGTGATGAACATTCTCGAGATAATTGAGTTTGAAATTTTAGGTGTTTTAGGAATTAATTAAGCAAGACACTGCCCTCGTACACTCGATATTCTTTAATAGTTATTTACGCAATGAGTAGGATACATACATTATTATCGCACGCACATGGTTACGCAAAACTCGAGCTAACACCCTCGTTTGAGCAATTTCCATGTGCCTGCTAATTATAGCACGCACTATTAAGTGTATCCCACGAATTGTGTACAAAATCTTATGTACAACCGTTGAATTTTTTACAAATGGACCCTTTTTTGCTGCTTTCAATCGTGGACTAACTACTTTCGATCAAGATTTTGTGAATATTAATTCAAAGTAGCAGCTGAATCTCTTTGTTCAAAATGAAAGCAACGTATTTAGCAACAATGTAAACAGTAAACAACTTTGGAAATATTATCGCACGCGTGCGGTAATCTCAAACATTACGTTATCGCAGTGAGTGCGATTTATAAGATATTTCTCATGGTTGTACATAAACGTAATTTATGTAGGCCAGCCGAGATTATGAAACCTGATTTTGAATAATATTGTATTATCTGGATATTCAAGATTTTGAATACGGTTCGAATTCTAGAAGGGAGGGGGTACTTTTGGGTTCTTTAAAATCGTCTTTTTCTCAGTTTATAGCAATTTTCTGGAAGGGTGTGGATAGTATGTAAAATGTTAATAGATAAAAAAATTAAAGTAAACGATTTGTTTGGCGAAAAAGATAGTAACATTCTAATTTGTTGTATCTGAAGAACGGAAGCAAGAAATACAGCAAAATATTTCACAGAACTTGAAACCATTCAGTGATGAATACTATGCAGTAAACAATGAAATTTCTACAAAATTATTAAATTATGTAGGTAAGAAAAACAAAAAGTGAGTACTTTACTGATTGTTTCTTCTTCTTACTCCAAGATGATTTTATCACCAGTAGGGTCCAGGTTATTCAAGCAATCACCGTGACAGGTGTGTCAGTTTTTCTGCATCCACACTTACTCCCACAACAACCCTTGGCGCATCTGTAGAAGAGGAAGTTGAGAACATTTTCAGAAGCAACAGGATCTTTGGTTGTAGTAGGCACTAGGTTCTTATCAGATCTTCACTCTCAATCTCCTTGTTTAGCAGGAAGCTCATTTTCCATTCAGAGCTATACTTGCTATGGTGGTAAACTCGATATGAGTGGTAGAGAAGGTAGATCTGGTTTGATGTTCGAGGTAGACTTGGTTAAGGTATGGTACCTATGCAAGTTCAAGGAGATTGTGGATGTAGAAGTTCCATACAATGCCATTAACTGGTTTTTCCCGCTTTGGTTACCTCTTCATGCGCCTGATACATCAACTATACCTAAAATGCAGTCACTCGCATAGCAACAATTAAGTTTGCAACTACCTGTGTTCCCTTTTCTCAAGGAAGCTGACGTGGTGTCCCATTCTGTAAAAGCATGAGCACAAAGTAGGCCATATTGTAAGCCCTTTTGTTGTTGTGTCAAACAGATTACCTACAGCCTCTTGTATCCAATTCTTAAAACACTTGAAATTTAAAACTTAGTTATCTCGAAAACAATGATAGTCAGAAAAAATGAGTAGGAAATCTTGTTTATTTTAATTCTGTATAGAATGTATGTGCATGAGGGTACCCCCAAAACAGCCTACAAAGTATCAGAATTTTTGTGAACTTTCTGGGATACCCCCATGCGCACCTTCTAAGTTTATTGTTCAATAAGAAATCTTTTATTTCATATAAAAGTAAAATAAGTATACTTACGTATAATTTAAATACCTTGCCAACAAAAAATAAATATAAAAGGGTTAACTCTGATAAGTACGTATACAGCTATGTTTTCTAGAATATTGTTAGATTTAATAGATTGTCGAAAATGGTGAAGGAACAACAAATTCTGTAAAGAAGTTTGTCAATATCGAAATAATGATTTTACATAAATTATTTATTTCTATTAAAACTTGAAGATTCTCACTAATTAAAGCATTTTATAACATTAATAAATTGGCTCTTAACGTGGGGCGTATGAAGTAAAATTCTTGGGTTTATTGCTTATCACAAAAATTAGACACTTAGGTTTAGTTTTTTTTGTTTATTTCAAAATTGCCATTATCTGCTATTTTTTTTCTAATTTGTTTTTAAAACCCATAGTAATATAGTAATAGTTAACTCTTTGATTTCCAACTTATTATAATTAGAATTCTGATTTAAATCTTGTTTCCATCTAGTAAAACGCCCACCAATTATTCACACTTTTTAAATTGAGGTTAGTTTACAAACTCCTATTCTACAATAGTTATCCTACTTGTTTTGTAAAGCTGCCAATGCATTTTACAAAACTTGAAATTCAGAAGGTTGCTTGAAAGCAAATCTAATTACAGTATTTCTTGAGAACATCCATTCTTGCTTTTATTTCAAATCTGATTTTTTGCTATTAAGATTCTTAAAACAAACTGCAATGCATTTCAAGTCAGTCACCTTCTGAATTAGCATAATTCACAACAAAAAGGAGAATGGAATTTTGATTCGGTATCAAAAATGAATTTCTTTTGCACAGAAAGCATAAAATTGCGCTTTAGTTATCAATTAGAGAAATCTTTAAAAGTTAAAACATCCAATTAGTGTATAGTAGCATTTTCTTTAAAGTTATGCTGTGTTTTGCATCCAATAATAATTTCCGCATAATTTAATCAAAATGTGAACAATTTAATCCATCTACAGTTAATCAATAATTACCTGCTGTTTTCGTTCTCTGGAGAAAATATCTGAACAAATAAATAATACAACTTTTACACAAATATTTACTAATTAATCACTTGCCAAAAGTAAGTAAAATTAATTTTACTTTTTAAACATTTCTATCAACTTTTATTATGTGAAATTAATTATTGTATTTTTGGTATTTTATTAGACGTTCCACACACACACAACTTACGTAATTATCATCTTTTGTAAAAAAAGAAAAATAACATTGCTGAAAAATTATTCATTAAAGACAGTTTTTTCTCGATTACATTTCAATTAATTAACTTGTATTATATGTGGGTAGAAATAACGTGTAGGAGTTTTAAATTCAAACAACGACTTTTTTATGTAATAAATGTCTATAAAATAAACACAGGCCTTTCTAAAACAAATCTTTTAGGAAGAATAATATTGTAATTAGTATTATTAAAGCTTTAACTTTAATGTTTAACTTTTGAGACACCTACTTTTCTGAAACTTAATTAACGAACGCCCACTTCTAGATATCTCGAAAATTCTGCAGTTCCGCTATCTCTTTGTACACAAATTGCTGTTAAAAGAACAATCTCTGCATTTTACTTGATAAACATTGCACAATTCATTTGTTGCTTTTATTTATTAGGTTTAATTATGCGGAAATTCCAATTTGCTGTAATAGCTCAGGAAAAATATTAATTTCACTTTTTATAATAAAACAAAAATATTTAGAAAATAATTTTGTGAATACTACCAAATTAATGCAATTGTTCCGAAACAAATGTTTTTTTAAATGCTACAAGCTTTTTGTAAAAAAAAAAGAAAATCTTTTGAAAGTTATATTGAAATGTATTTGCTCCTTATTATTATTACTATTACCATTCGCGTGCTTTTCTTATTTTAATTATTGTGAAACTGGAATAGAATTCATTCCACGTGACAATCGTATTCGTGCACTCAAGAAATTCACGTGTACGGGTAAATATAACCTACTTATAATTGCGCATTTTATAAATTTAGTTTGCATTTTATTCTGCTGCATATAATTTACATTAATTTCTATAATGCAAATTTAAAACAAGCGTAACATGATATGTTTTTAAGTTATTTATTCGTCTTTTAGTAGGTAATAAATCTATCAATAAACTTGTCTATATTATACTTTTAATAGGACCGAGGTATTCAGTAGGAACAAAAGGAATTTAATAATAAGAACAAAATTCAGTTAAGATTATAAATCACAGATAATTTAAAGTAAAATTTATAATTAAAATATTGACAAGGAAAGTGACTTGGATGTCTTTGGGTTGTTTGCCTTTTCTTCGTAATGGAAGAGTAGAAAGATGAAAGTACATAATTAAATGTCACTAGGAATATCATATCTCTCAACTGATGACCTTGTGGAATACCATTCTCAAGGTAAAATGTACCTACTTGACAACACTGCGTCTATTTAGAGTTTGGTTATCGAAACAGTGTTTTATTAATAAGAGAATTACTGTTTGTGTAGTCGATAGGACTTTGATAAGTACCTACTTGCGATAATTAGCGCATCTAAACACAGCAATTGAAGTTCAATGTTTCTTAAAGTCTATTAAGATTTATTTATAAAGTGGATCAGGCGTTAAATCAGTCAGATGACTGCCTCACTGCGCGCAAATATAGGAGCGTAGAAATCGATGAAAATGTAAACCTCATATTTGGAAGACAAATGTCATAAATAGTTTAGTTAGTATGATAATTCAGAGTTCCATCCGTCATTAATCATCATTCAACTGGATTGCACAGAAGACAACCTGAAAAGCAAATCTTTCTGTAACGAATAGCTTTTGATCTTTAGACATGGCATTTATTCTGTTAAGATTACATGAAACCTTAAGAGCGCGGTTTTGACGTTAGAATATAGTAGATGGCAGCACCGTCAAAAATCTAGTAAATAGTTTTTTATGATCAGATCATTTATTACTAACTTAAAGTTTCTAAAAAAAGTCTACAAATGCTGCATACATGTACCTTCGTCAATGGCCAATAAAAATCTTGATTCAGGGTCTATCAGCTAAGAAAAACAATACTTTTGTGCAGAACAACTTGTCTTATTATTTTAAATTTTAAACATAATACTGATAAAAAAAGTATCCACTTACTTGCCTTATTGTAACAACTACCTATCCTGAAAAGTTTGATGCATTTGAATTAGAAATACCATAAAGATACTAGTTAGAAAAAACAAACATTTAATTATTGGGAAGTAACAGCAATTGACGAATGCAACGCGCAATAATGGAAACTATGAAAAGTATTATAATTTTAGTTCATCTATCTTCAAAGGGATGGCACCACTGCTTTGCAAGTTATAATAAGATTACATAGGGGAGGATTGTCAGCCATATGGATTTTAAATCTCGCGCTATTTTTAACCTTTCAATATATGATTGGATCAGCAATAGACGACATGCATTTTGGGGGTACAACGATCTGTCTCTTTTTTATAAACCATTTCTCTTATCTTTATTAATTGAAGTATTGTATTAATAAATTAAAATAACCTAGATTAATAAAACATGAAAAACATGCTTGTAATTAGTAAGAAAGAGACAGATAGTAACCCCATGGTACGTCACATACACGTTTTCTATTCAAACTTTGATTATATCAAAGAATTCAAGTACTTCTTATAGGACTTTAGGTCCTTGTTAGACAAATAACAATGACAATCCATAAGGTGCGTTTTATGGAAAAGTCTGATATTTTTATTTCTTTTTTTTACATTATTTGGTATTTTTCTTTATTAAATAAGTAGTTTATTATAAACAAAATATAAAAAAATAGTTTATTATATTATACAGGGTGATTCCGAAATAAAGGGTATCCTTTTAATAGGTGATAAGTGAGGCTAAAAGGAGACAAAAAAATGAAAAAACAAAGTGGCTCCGTAAAAGTTGAAAATTTTGACAATTTTCCTAAATATTAAAAATTGAAGCCGTCTCTGGTTAGAAAAAGAAAAGTGTTTCTTGTATTGTCGCCTTAAAAAGTGAAAGTTAAGGAGATTTATGGTGTTTTTAAACCCCTGTAGTGCAAGAACGAAAATTTACCAGACATGCCTACTTTCTTGGAACTAATAGTGCAGCTGTAGTGGCACAATGAACAATAAATGCCATCATAAGCTACCCCCTGGACATTTTACAACTTTCCCTTCTTAAATCTGAAGTATGTTTAACATGCAGGGTTGTTGAAATTCGTTGAAACAGTAAAAACATAATAACAAAATTTATGTTACGAACAATTAGACTCCAGTCTCACAAGCAACATTTTAATCCCTTATTATTATTTAGTCACATGAATAGGAAACATTTTAAATGGCAATGGATTACACCTACTACTTGAATGAAACATGCGTATGGAAGGTACTACTATCACATCTGTATTTAATTCAATTTAATAAATTCAACTAATTTTTATTTATGTAGCATAATGCTTATTAAAGTTCTTGGTTCTTTGGAAGTTTACAGAAAAAAATCACTAACAGTAAAATTTTAATATTTTTCCGTTTGCAGATTAAAAAGTAAAAGTTCCTACTGGTTATTTATGGCATTGTATAAACCAGATAAACTATTATACCCCTCACATAAATAGCAAGAACTACCTGCCAATGACAAGGACAGTCAGTCAACCCCTATCGATTTTTGCTTAAGTAAAAGTATGAGAGCAGGACCGGCTTGGCTTAGCCATTAAACTTCAATCGCATTTTTCTCGGAAACTATGCAATTTTTACCTACCGTTTTTTATCGCAAATATATGTACTATCACACTGCTATCCACCTTTAAGAGGATACCCTTATTTCGGAATCACCCTGTATAATAACGTTAGTGTATTTATATACCTACCTGAATGGGAAAAGTAATAAATACCATTAGCATCAACTAGTAATAGATAAATTTTAATTTTCAAAGGTCAGTGAAATTTCCTTTGAAAAATTTCAGATTTCAGGAAATTTTGAAATTTATATAGAATTTCTGAAATTTATTAAAAATATCGAAATATTTAAATAATTTCCATAAATACAATGTTATACAGAAATGAATGAAAATTTGATGACATTTTCCAGAAAATTACGAAAATGTGATGATTATTTGCAGTACAAGAAGTTTAAAGTAGTGCTTTTTTAATGCTAGTTCCTGTAAACTAAAACGCCAGCGAAATCTTAAAACAGTTTATATTTTAAATCTTTAAATAGAATAACAAGTAGGTAAGTTCAGATTCAATTTTCGTCATTTTCTTCTTCGGAAAATGACAAGGGCCCAACACTAGACTCAGTGTCATGGGTGGAATACTTCTCATTTGAAGAACTTTCTTTTGGTTCTGAATCGACTTTTCTTCTTTTGGTAGTTCTATTGTCGCTTGATTTAAATCTTTTCTGATTTTGGTTTGATTCCTGGACAATCTCAGCTTCTAAAACACACAGAAGGCAGAATATATTTTAAGATTGAAATAATAAAAAGAACAGCTGCATTTCTTACCATTCTAAGAGGCTGTTTGACCTTCGGATGTCTTTTTGGAGTGTTCTCTCAACTTATAGTTATGAGAAATAAAAGTGAGCTATTGCTCTTTTGGTAGTTAATCTGTTTCTCTTCGCGCAATAAATCCTCCCCATTGTGCTATTTGTTCTTTCTGGCGATGTAGATGACGATGACGTAAGCATTAAAAGTATTCAAAAAGCAACTCTTACTAGCTGCCGACAATTAAAACTACCAACACCTTTCCACCATGTGAGTGCGGTTCTAAACTTTCAACCTTTTCTAAATCACCTCTTTATCCCACATGTATTCTTTCTTCTCGTTTTTGGCGAGGCTGATCAAAACAACTACATAGTCAATGTTAGTCATCGTTTTTGATAATGCATCTATAAATTCGATACCATCAAGTAGTTCTACAGGACCTAAGTTGACCTCCAAATCTTTAGGATCCAAAAATATCAGTTTTTAAATGTATAGGTTGAACCGAGTATTCATGGCGTCGTGTGAACTTTTCAAAAATCATTCAAAAAAGTGTATAGGCTGCTGCTTTTTTACTACATTTCCTTATAAATATGCAATTCTACGCGTAACTTATTAGATTTTGTTTACTTACTTGGCAATCATGTAGAATGCTTGTCCCACACTTAGACACTTATAACTCCTGTTATATACAATTTCCGTAGAAAATAAGGACACCTTTGCAATAGGCTTTAATAAATACAAATAAACAGTTTGCTTTCCTCTTAATCGCATATAAAAGCAAAAATTTCGATGATAAATGTGCACTTGCTTTAGGTTATTGACACGACCGTCCGCCATTCTAATGTAAGTCGAATGCTTCGGTAGGTCGAAAATACCGCGCATGCCGGACGGACGTGTTAATAACGGAAAAAAGTGTACTTTTACTATTGAAATTTTCGCTTTTATACACAATTAAGAGAAAAGCAACCTGTTTATTTGTATTTATTAAAGCCTCAAGATTGCGAAGGTATCCTTATTTTCCACGGAAATTGTATATAACAGAAGTTATAAGTGTCTAAGTTTGGGACTAGCATTCTACATGATTGCCGACAGGGCACATACTATTGTAGTATCATACACCACTATAACCACTACCTAAACACTACTAAAAGTAACAAAACGGCAGAAAATTATTCTTCAACTCTTCAAAGCACTCTAGAAAGAAAAATCTTCTCTTCTGGCACTACCGTTATATAGCTCTACAGATGATATCTTTAGTGCAATGCGCAAACAAAGAAGTCAGAACGCATTTGTTAAGAAAAGGTTCAATGACCGCTGGCCGAAAAGGATATTTTAAAAACAAAATGCTAAATACCTAACGTATTATTTATTCTTGTTTCACTGAAAGAAAAAATAGTAAAATCAATCAAGAAAGACATGAAACTGAGCTTGTCTAATTTTGTTGTTGATTCACGTAAAACTTTAATCCAACTTTATTTTCCTCCTAAAATGATTTAATGTAAAACTTTGATTATATTTATTATACAATTTTTTCTGTTCAACTTCCAATTAAATAAGTGTTGCAGTGTCTCAATAAAAAGTTATTTCATGTATGTATGTATTTAAAACAACGAGAATAAAATACTCATTTAATATTGCTGTAAAATGTTACAGGGAATATTTTAGGTAATCTTCGCCCAAGTTCATAAGAAAAAAAATCATTATCATTGTTTTCTGTTTTGGAAAAACCTTTCCTTTACTCAAAAACATATTTAACCAGTACTATTAAAAATTAAAAGTGACCATTTCTTTATTATGAACTTGGCCCAAGTGCCATTAAAATATTACCTGAAATATTCCCCATGACATTTTACATTTTTTAAATACAATTAAGAAGTGATCGTGAACTATAACAAAAAATAGGATAATATTTATACAGACGAATCAAGCAGTTTTCTTCTTTTTTCCTCTAAGTAAATATAGAGAGTTAGACTTTTTCTGGTTCTTTTTGAAACTATAATTACTTTAATCAATTTCAATACATACTGCGTCATCTATGGACAATTATGTTAACTGTACAAGCAAACCGTGTTCTTGAAAAGAGATGTCTATGCTTCTATTGAAACTAGAACTATCATAGCTATACTTTGGAGCTCGAAAACAGGTTGAGCTGCGCTCTTTATTAGCTATTTAAAGATCTACCGCATTTCCAAGGTCGAACTTCGGCCTTCAGTAGCCTTCTTCAGAGAGCAAACAACCAGCGTTGATCGAACTGTGCCTTTCCACACTTTCTCATATAGGACAGAAGGGTGCTTTAAATTCTGAAATCGTTCAATCGACAGTTGTACAAAGAAGGCTTTCTGGTGTGTCAGATTTTAACTCATAAACAACAATTACCTCAATTTTTGCAGAGTAACTAACTAAAGATCAAAGTAAAGGTTATTGTTTCGTTTATCTTAGTTCACCTTGCTTAAGTTTTCTCTATTTCACTTGTATTCATTTTTCGTTTATTCTAAATGATAGTTGACGTTTACGCATTTAGTTCTATCTGAATTTTTGGAAACGCGATGATTAGCTGCTACATAAATTGCAACAGGATGGCAGAGAACATCTAGATTGTCAATGATCAAAGAGGTGCCATAGTACCAAAGCATATGCAAAGTTTAAAAACTTGACATAAGCATTTCCAAGACATGATAAGTATTAGAAGAGTATCGTACACTGTTTCTATTGGAACCACCAAAAACCAGAAGAAATTTAAAAACTGCCATAATATCATTTGGCTGAAATTATTAAGAGTTCAATTAAGATATACCAAATTTTGACATCTATTGATTATACATTTATATTGAGCATTAAGTGCAAAGCACCAGATCGATTTTTGACAAAGATAGTCAAGTCGTATGTCTTGAAACATTTGAATCCATGCTCGATTCTTTTAATTGATATAATGAAATGCTACCACTAGTTATTACGTACTCTTCCCCTTACTATGGGTACTTTCAATCATACTTGATCTTTTCTTTGCAATTTTCTTCGCAAAAAAGAACAAGCTAGAGGTGAACCTAGACAGATCAGATACATTTGTTTCTTTAACCTTACTACAAGTAGTAATCAGAAATTTGAATGCAGTAGAGAGTTAGGAACATTTCCCTCCTTGCCACCACTTTATTTTTTTGTAATCCAACGCTAGTACTTAGCTCATAGAGACAACAAATGCCATGATGCACAGCAATAATGTAGCTACTGAAGTGTGCATAGGAAACACTTCATTAACAGTGCAACTAACTACTGAGCTCCTAAGTCTATACCTCCTTTAGCTTCCAAATGTCTAGTTTTCTATTCAATTTTTTGAGACCTCTTAGAGTAATAAAAACAAAGCATTGAGCTTTTAGCAAAACATACAAATGTGTAATTTAAGAGTAACTCTGATAGCAACGCATTAACATAGCCTAATATATCAGATTCTACTTCTGTAAGAAGTGATTTAACTCTCCCAGGATGTTTATGTCCATTATGCGTTAGAATTGCAAAGGCAGAGTAAACGACATTTTTGTATGTTTCCTAGTTTCTAGCTTTAATTATTACCATAGGTTCCAAATCTCAGGTCAAATCATTAAAAACATTGCACAAGTACACTCCGGAGAAGATCGACCTTGATAGAGCAAGAATATAGCAAAGTGACTAATATGCAACGACGTTGTGCCTGATATCTTTAGATAACCGTTCAACAATGTAGTATATACTCATTAATATATTTGACACGGTCCAATTAACACCTTGAGTGTACTCTTGCCAGATGTTGATCCGCCTGCTTATGGTTTTCGATGCCTGCTTCTGAATTAGGAAAAAATAGACAGAAGAAGAAAACAAGACAAGAAATGATAGAGTAGAAAACATGAAAAAGCAAATAGAGCAAGAAGAGGAATGAAAATGAGTTCAATATGTAAACCATGTTTGTAAGTATCGAGGGGACAGTATTAATACCAACGTTATCTGACTATTGCATTACTAATTAGCTTACAGAATCTAGGTTTGTTTCTAAAGCTTCGTCACGTTTTTGTAAAGTTCCAATCACTAAATTTAGTCGTTAGAGATCTCAATTAGTAATAGACTCTTTAAATGAAATTTGTTTTGGGCGCTAATGGTATTGGGAAAGTCCACTGCAGTGTAATACCTTAACCAATAATTAATCAATTTTGAGATATCTTACGTTCATATAAATCGGTCCACTGCACACTTTTGACTTTAACTGTAGTTTTTTTTAGAAATTATACGTCAAATCAAATCAAAACTTATACAGTTTGAAAGATGATTTGATATGCTTTAGTATAAATGTATTGAAATTCCTTCAACATTAAGGTCAGAATTATGAAATCAAATGAATGAAACAAATTATCATTTCATTACCAGAAGAAATATGATCTTTTAAGAATTAACTAATACGATAACAATAACAACATAACATTATTAATAATTGGTATGACCCCCTCTTACTCTAATAACATCTCGCATACGGTTAGGCATAGATCTAATCAACTTCGATATTGTTTCTTGTGGAATATTAGGCCACTCTTCTCCTATCGCAATAATAAGCTCTGGGATCGACGTTGGGGTAGGAATCCTAGCTTGGATTCTTCGTTTTAGCTCATCCCATAAATGTTTAATCGGGTTTAAGTCAGGATTGCATGCTGGCCACTCTATAACCCAAAAATCGACTTCTGTAATGTAATCTTGAACAATTCTAGCAATGTGCGGCCTTGCATTGGCGTGCATAAAAGTAAGGTCTTCCGCAATATAGTCGATGTAAGGTACCACATAAACTGCTAAAATATCTTCAATATACCAAGCGACTGTCAAACCTCTTCTCTCACGACCACGGCCAGGCCAGGTTCGTTCGTGCGTACATAAAAATGCCATCTTAGATCATGCATGAACCGCCGCCGTACCCAATGCGCTCTTCAATGCAGCACTCTACAAATCGCTCTCCTGGTCTCTGGTAAACTTTCTTTCTTCGGTCGCTGCCATAGAGACATATCCTGGTCTCATTGGAGAACAGAACAGAGCCTTACTGCTCCAATGTCAAATTCAGATGATCGCGTGCGTGCTTGACGGTGGGCTGGGGTAAGTTTTGGGCCAGTTGCAGGGCTTTTAGGGGTCAGATTGGTTTGCTGCAGTCTTCATCTTACTGTCCACTGGCTAATATTCATTTATCGAACCTCACGGAACTCTTGTTACACTTGAACCGCATTAAGTCGACGGTTTCTTAATAACTTTGACATATGAAGCGGTCATCACGCTCGGTTGTACAACGCTTTCTGCCTGTTCCTGGTCAACAATGAAAGGATTCAGTTTCCTTACAACGTTTGCAGACCCTTCGAACCGCTGCACGTGTCATGTCAATAAAGTGGGCACCCCCACTTCGTCAAAATTGAACCATTTTTGAACCATAATTTTAGACAAATTTTAGACAATTTTGGACCACCATAATAAAATTTTGGACCGGCTTCGGTAAAGCGCTATAACAAAATCAATAGTGGGGGTGCTATTAACTTGAGCTCAAGCTAGCACCTCCACTTTTGATTTTCGTGTAAATCGCCACAATTCGATAACTTTAACAACACCATAATTTTGGACTAATTTTAGTGGTTTTGTTTGCCAGTACATTTTCCTGGAAGGAAGCTGATTATGTCCAGACAGTATTATTATTCTAATGTATATATACATTTCACTTGTAGATACTGAAAAATCATGATTTCCTTTAAAACTTGCATACTTTCTCGATTCGTCACAAATAAACTGTATAAAATCTTCCGATAAAAACATTTTGAATAAGTTGACAGGCAATGTATTTTCATCCCTTATTCTTTGTGCGATGTTAGGTTCTGGGGTTTTTTCCATTTTCATTTTTTCTACTCTAGGGTTCAAAGTCTTTGCTTTCCAATTTCTGACTTTTCTACGCAGCTTCTTCTTTCCTTAAGTAGTTTCCTCCCCTTCTTCTACTCTTTTACACCTTTTAGCAATAATTGAAAGAGGTATATCGTCATCGTCCGAGAAATCTTCGTCACTTTCACGTAGACTTAGATTTAGCTCTCTTTCTTCGCTAGTTGCAGATACTGCAAATATCTCCATCGGTTGTTTCAATATGCCTTTACCTATATCTCGAATTCCAAAATTTCCTTCTTCATCACTCGGTGCATCGTCTTTATCACTGTCTTCGCCATCTTTTGGTGGCAAAAGAACCAAATCTAGATGGTTGCGATCTTGTACTGTACCAAAATCTTCATCCTCTGCATGTAACGCCTCTAAATAATTGAGAATTTCTTGCATCCCGCGGTACATCAAGATTGTAGAATTTTTTCTGTAATGAAACAGTTTACATAAACGCCTACGATATGAAATTTCATATGCAAGATTTGCAAGCTCTTAGATAACATGTAATGTTTCCAAATTGTTGTATTTTGATATATTCTATTCATTTGACTAATAGGCAATTAATTTACGTAGTGAAATGCACAGTATTTGTCATACAGCTAAAAAATAATAAACATCCCTTACCTCAGTGGCATGATTCGGTTTAAAAAAAAACTTGCAAAAGTTTATCGCTGTTTTACAAAGTTTTATTCAGCAATAAGCACTAATTAACATCAACGCGATGTACTAAAGACACTAATAATATATTTCCGTGTATCACAGTTTTTGAAAGTGCTTTTAACTGAAACTAAACAGAACCTAAAAGACAGCAACTGCTTGTGTACGATAAGGCATGTTTTTTAAGTAAGTACCGTTTGTACATTAAACAAACCCAAGCGCATTTTTTAAAACAGTTTTATTATTACATGAAAGCTTATACCTTAATCTACTTTTCAACATAATTTCCACCGGTATTAAGGCATTTATCATAACGAACAACCGACTTCTAAATTCCATCCTCATAAAAATCTGCTGCCTGATTTCATAAAGAACACTTCTTTAAACTTGAGGAAACTCATTATACAAGGACGAAATCGTAAAGTGTCTGTTTTTTTTGAACTTTTGCATCGACTTTCTGCACCAAGTTTTCAGTGATGACAGACGATAAGCCCACTTCGCACATCATCAAGAACATTAGTACGGTCATCTTTAGACGTGCTAATGCATTTTATTACTATCCTATCGTTCATAGTGTTTTCTCCATAAACTTCACTAATCTGCTGATGAATTTTGATCGCTTTGACGTCTTTTGCACACAGAAAACGAATCATTGCACGTATTTCACACTCGGCAGGATTTTCAATTAACTGAGGCATTTTAAATAAGTATGAACAAACATAAAGACGGACGAATGCTTCATTTACGACGTCTGTTAGTAGTCAATAGATGAAGCTACTTAACGCGCATGCGTGGATCGCCGACCGCAGCACTGTAGCGGTCACATTTAAAAACGGTACTTACTTAAAAAACACGCCTTCTATATCATATGATAGGCTATAATGGGTTAAAGAAAGAACAATTCAAGTTTCTACCTGAACATTCTAGAGAGAGAGATTTATTATAGGTAGAGATCTGAACTTTAGAATATCTAGATTGGGGTTCAGATTTACTTCTACCAACGAAGACATGCAATCAAACAGTTGGTTGTAATTTCTATTCAAGAGGTGGATCAACATACTGGCCCACAGGTCCAAGAAACATTCCTGATCTACTAACTAACTTCATAGATACTGCAGTGGCAGCTATTGGGGTGAAGCAAGTGAAGCGCCGATTCACCTATTTTTTTCTTTCAATAATTTCTAATATTTAATTACTTAAGTAAATTCGTTTCTTAGTGTAAAATGGTAAAATCTTGAATAAAATTAGTCACGGGAGCAATGCAATTAGCATGAGGTACTCAAAACACAATATCACAGGCGTTCTACCTGCCCCTGTTATGGACCAACACGAACGCAAAGCATAAGGACACTTGCACTAAGCTTAACATTGAGTTGAAGCGATATGAAAATTCTAGGCGAACGTTTCGACAAGAAAGACGCGTTGCCATGGCAACAGACTTTCTACGCGGTCGTATGCAGTACAAACACCGCCGATGTTGGCCGAGCCAGAAGCGTTTTTAAAGAAAACAAACAGCGATTCACTATAAGTATCATAAGTGTATCGCAAGGTTATACGTTGCATTTTTTAGTTGCATTGACGGTCTTTTCAGTTTTTACGTTATTTAAGATTATCCAAGCAAAATTTCAGTTAAAAAGAAACGAAACTGAATGTAAGACAATATTTAATGAAGCTTTGATAAACACACATATTAATCAAAGAAGGCACGTTAGAGATTCTTTGTATGACGAACAAATATTGCTGCTATTTTATGAAATCTTAGATACCATTTTGATGCAAATAGACACTACATTTTAAGACATGGATAAATTGTTATTTATTTCTCTTGCTGACGTTTCTAAGTTTGATGAATATTCTAAATTATTTCCAACGGAAAAACTTCATAATTTGAAACAAACATATTCCAGTTTATTTAGTACTACGGACATGCAAAGACTGAAAAACGAATTAGACCTTATATATTGTGATCAGCAATATAGAAGCAAGAACCTCCAGGAAGTAATGCTTTTGTTGCACGACAATAAACAAATATTTAAAGAAGCTCATAAATTATTTTGTCTGATCCTTACCATACCATCAACAAGTTCGTCAGTAGAAAGAAGTTTCTCGCCCTTGAAAAGAATCAAATCATACCATTCAATGGCGCGGGAAAGACTTTCACATTTAGGAAGAGTATCTATTGAAAAAGGACTCAACCATTTTATGATGATGTCATCAACAAGTTTGCTGCCTTGAAAGATCGAAGAATAGATCTCGTCTACAAAAGGTTAAATTTTTCATTGTTGTAGGTATTTTACTGATTTTGGGATGAGACAAGCACCTTTTATCTTGTGAAATTTTTGTTCATTTCTAAGATTCCAATGCAAAACGCTTCACCTGTTTTGAAACTCACGAGCCGCCACTAAGATATTGAAGATATACTAGATGTTGATTCAGACCATTCGGCTGTTTTACCGATATTGTCTGAGATAATCGTTAAAAAAGAGACAAACAGGATTAATAAATAAAACCACCAACTGAATTACAGCTACGAATTGGATGCGGAAGCTGAAAAATATAACATAATTGCTCAAAAATACACGAGAAACTGTTCGCAATATGAAAGGAAACAATTATCCATTAGAAATAAGGAACCTTTTGCATGAGAAAAGGAAAACAAGAAGAAAATCTTAACACAACCGATAAATGTTAATTTTTGTAGCCAACACCACGATTAAACTAACTGGTTTTGGAACTTTTTTCTATTCAGTCAAGTCTATTTATAATATTGCACAACGTATAGGGTGGATAAGGAACTGAATTCAATCTTGATAATCTACTACAAAATAAAGCAGTAACATTCTTTTCTTCTTAGATCAATATTTGAAACGGAATTTGATTGAGACAGTCATTTTGTGGGAAGAATATTGAAGGTTTTGTATCATATCCTGGACTCCTTGTTAGTAGTTTGTAGTCAATTACGTTGCTGCTACAGCTAATAATTCTTTTCTTCTACATTTTGTGTTTTACAAAAATCTTCACTGTACGTGGTTACAAGTATGTACATATTTTAGTTTGGTGATATAAACGTTTTGGTCTAAAGTATTCTTACAGTGTGTGTAAAATAACGATGACGTCGTGCTTTAGACATGCATTTAAGATAAAAACAACCTGTCAATAATTCAAAGTGTGCTGAGAATATAAAACTCTTAATAAAAGCAAACAAAAAACTAAAGTAATTGTCTTTTAAAATATAAATTTTATTCCTGTTATGTAGGTTGCTATTTTCAATTGTGATTAAAGAATAACAACCAATGGAAAAAAACAATTCTGGAAATTTATAATAAAATAGCAATGAATATCATTAACCCCTGAATACCTGAGTTCAAAAGATAAAGATCTCTTTTAATGTTTGTTTTTTAGCCTCAAAAGGTTTTTACTGTTTTGCTATTTAATTTCTTCCATTCCAATTTCTAATATAAAATATTTTTAAACAAACCATACTTGTAGAAAACTAACGGTAACTTAAAAGCAACAACAAATTAACAGGACTGAAGTCATTGCTTATACAATATAATTTGCACGTATAACTTAAGCTGATATCATATTTTGCGTACTTAAACATTATAAATTGTTAGAGACATATCATTGATTAATGACAAAAGATGTGTTTTTCCATTTATAAAAACATACGTGGTGACCGTTAAAAATAAACATATGCAATGTTATAATGGTTAATAAAATGCCCAAAGAGCAGGATCAGCATCGCCCAAGGCCTAAAAGCACCTTGGCAGCAAGGTGAACCGCCTCATTCTTTGATCACTTGTCTAGAACTGCCAGCCAGTTTGCCCGTTAACCACTCGCTTTGCCTACCTCTCTTTAACATTCCCAGCAAGACTACCAAAAGTTGTTTGGTTAGCATGACTTGCCCTTATAATGGTAAAAGAAAGAAGTTGACACAAATATATTATTTTAAAATGTTATCGAATTGAAAGTAGTCAGATAGATAAAAGTATGCGGAAATTTAAATGTGATATCGCGCTATTATTCATATAAGCTGAATATACTGTCATTTCTATTGATTATTATTTTATATGTGAACGCTTTGTTTATAGTAAACCTTGTATTATTATTACATGTAATTTATTTATGTAACTCTTATGCATATTAGTTTATACCATTCACTTGCATGGATTGCGTTATTAGTGCTATCGTTGTTCTATAAAATTGATTGTACCTATTGAACTGTTCTAATGTGATTTGATTAGTTTAGAACGAACATTATTTTTAAGAGAATAAACCTTAGTTACTATATTAGAAATTCCTTGTATGTACGTTGATTGTAATTGATTTCTTAAAAATTCACAGCCAAAGTTGACATTTACATTCTCTTTCCTCTCCATCTTAGCGAATTTATTTGTAAGTTTTTTGCTTTGTTAATGTTAATCCATTTTGGTTAATTAATCACAAATGCCTACTTTCCTTTTATTATTATCAATGATTTTTACTCTCCAAATATTATTATTCACCTTAGTTTGATGATTCTGTTACCTTGATGTGACAGGTTTCTGCTTTGGAATCTTCTGCATTTGTAGGTTTCCTAGTTTCTTCTTTTCTGTTAACTTTTGCAGTAGTGAGAGAAATTTAAAAAATGCCTTTGGGAGGGGATTCAAGTTTATTTGTTACGTAAACCTATTACATACTATTTAAGGTGTTAAGCACATAAAAGAAACTTGGCTTACAGAATTAATCTTCATGAGTAAAACTACATCTTTGTATAAAAAGATTCAGTTTTTGAGCATCTGTTTTGTGAAGATTTATAATTACCACACAATGAGCGGTTTGCAGCAATATCGTACACAAACAATCTTGAAGCCGGCATAAAACTATATTATTTAAGAATCCGTAGTTATTTTCTATATTTACTTGCATGCATACAAAAAATGCTTTTCAAGTCTTCTCTATGCTGTTTTTATTTCCAGAAAACAAGGGTTTTATACCTCAATCAATCAGCACGCAAAATATTAAGAATTTTCTGCATTTCTTAAGTCCTAAGGCATTTTATTTTACCTTGAATATAGCACTTGAGACTACCTATTGATACTTTCTGCCAGTTACAAGTGGTAAACATAGTTTTGAACATCATCAAGCGTGATAACAAACTTTTTTATTTTAATATTAACTAGAGACTAAAAAGAATGTCCTGACTTCCTAAGTTAATTTATAGATCTACCACTGAATCAGCACTCCATTTGACAATAATGGAATTACGATTTCACTTTTTTTCTTTCACAAAATTAACGTAGCTGAACTTAAAATTGGCACTATTCTTATAAATCGTTTAAGACAATATCTTCTGTTCGTGCTACGTTTCCTGCCCAGCTCCATTTTTGCTTGGCTACTTTCTTCACTATCCATTCATTATCCATTCATTTCTCTTTGTATCTCTTAGCGTTATTCCCAACATTTTTCTTTCCATAGATCTTTGTATTGTTTCTACTTTTCTCATTATACTGTTGGTTAATGTCATAGTTTCTGTTCCATAAGTTAGTACAGGTGGGATGCAGGAGTCGAATACTTTAGTCTTTAAATAAAGTGGGAAGGATTTTGATTTTAATATGCAGCTCAGTCTATTAAATGCTGTCCATCCCATCGTTACCCGCCTATTAATTTCTGTTTCTTGATTTTCTTCACTCATCCTTATATTGTGTCCCAAATATATGTAAGAGTCTACTTTTTCTATAAGTTTACCTTAAATTTGAATTTGTAAAGGTTGCTCTTTATTTGTCATCACATTTGTCTTTTGTTTATTCATGCCTAGATCTATCCATTGTGATTGTGTATGTAGTTGCTCTATCATCTGTTGTAGTTTTTCTTCTGACTTAGCTATTACTATTATATCATCTGCATTATAAAAAGCCTTGACCAGGATAAAGCACATTTGGACGTTATAATAGGGGATTTAAATGCCAAAGTAGGCCAAAAGGAGGAGGCACACGATGAATGTATGGGCGACTACGGGACTGGGACGAGAAATGAAGGAGGACAAACATTGATTAACTTTCTGCTTCAAATTAACTTATACGTCATAAATACGTTCGTAACAAGAAAAAACAAAACAAGTAGACATAGAGGAGCCCAAATGGAACATCAAAAATGAAATAGAGATGTGTCAGTATTAAATCAGTTTGCAGCAAGTAGTGACCACAGATTAGTAAGAACAAAACTACAAATCAATACAAGAAAGCAACGTATTAAATTAATAGCAAGTATAAAGATAAATCAACTTAAAAGAAAAGCTCTGAGAACCGAAAATAAGAAGTACCAGGAAACCATTAGTAGAGAACTCACAAACATACCACTACAAGAATTATCAGTTATGACAATAAATCGACTGAACAGTAAAATAGTGGAAACAATGACAAAGGCGACAAAAACAAATCAAGGCGTCCACTAAAAACACAAATAAAAAAATAAACACCTAAAACGAAAAACCTTTTAAAAAAGAGAAGAAGGTTGAGGCAAGACGGACTATACGACACAGTAGAGTACACAGAACTGATTAAACTGATAAAGCGAGAAACAAGACATGACGTGCTAAAATATGATGAAAATTTAGTCAAAAGAATTATAAAAGAAAATAAAAATATGAAGATACTGAAATCGAATCTTGCAATAGGCAAAAGCCATATGCTACTTACAACTCAGAAAAGAAGATAGGACCGAAGCAAAAGATCAACGAGAAATAATTGATGTAGCTCAGAGATTTTGCTCTAAATTATACAAATCACAGGTACAAGTAACGACAAACCAGACACAAAAAATCAGAAATGCCGGATCAAAGAAAATCCCAGAAATAATCCTAGACAAAATCAAACATGCGCTCAAACAAAATGGAAAATAATAAAGCCCCTGGAAAAGACTGGATCATTACAGAACACATTAAACAGGGAGAAGAACAACTGCTAGATACCCTCAGAACATTGTTTAACGAATGCGTTGAAGAGGGAGATATACCAGATGAATGGAACGATGCAATAATACTGATAGACTAGAACGGAAACTGGATGCATCCCAGCCAACAGAACAAGCTGGATTTAGAAAATCCTTGAACCACAGATCACTTTCAAGTCCTAAAACAACTGATCGAGAAGGGCAAAGAATACAACCTATTATTAGTACTGGCTGTTATTGATTATGAGAAACCCTTTGATACAGTCGAAATGTTAGCAATTGTAAAGACCCTAGATGACGCGTTGAACACGTTTACAATTATTTAGATATTTCGAGAAGGGTAAGTACTAAGGGTTGTTGTACTAATTTAGTTCCGAATATACAGTTGTTTTGTAGTTTACTAATGAGTATAGAATATTATGTAGATTTTATATTGGAGATTTCAAATGAAAATACTTTTGTTTAAGAGATTTGGAAATTTTTTATTTTAAAAAGTCGCTTTTCCGGTGACTTTACACGTGCTCAGGAAATTGGCAGTAGAAATTACAAAAGCTACATTGAAAAAGACATAAAAAATGCAGTTAGAGCTATTTTGGAATTCCATTGCAAACTATTTGAATAAAATCAAAAGACAACACCTTAGAAATGTTGGAGGCCAAACTTTTTAATAGAAATTAAAGAGAGACATCTGGTTGAGGTATTTCTCTCAGCAGGTGAGTTTGGAAGTCTATTAACTGCACTAAATCTCCGAATGTTAGTAAAAATTATTTAGAGCGAGAGGGGAACAGAATAAGACAGTTCCGTGATAATTTGCCAGGAAACGATTGGGTTTCGAATTTCTTAGACAGACCCAAAGAAAGATTGTCGAAATGAAGTAGTCAAAACATAATCATAATCATCGATTTCAATCATGTTTGCCATTATAGGTGCAGCTGAAGTTTTACCACCATATACAGGATATAAAACTGAGAGGCTATAAGATCAATGAATAATCGGGGGACCGCCAAAAGCTCGTTACAATAGGTCCAAGTCTGGAAGGTTTGATTCTTTTGCCTTTGAAGACTAGTTTATTACTATAATTGCTACGTGGACAAAACAAACTTCCTAGACCAACAGTTGTTATGAGGGACAATCTATCATCTTATATGAACACCAACATTATAGGAGAATGTCAAAGAAATAACATTAGATTTGTTTTTTACCAAAGAATGGCACTCACATCACTAAACTATTAAATGTAAGCTATTACGGACCACTAAAAAAAACATGGAGGGCATTTTTGAAGGAGTATAAAATAAGAAATCTTTTTGATCAGACTTTAAATAAAGTTTTCTTTTGGCAATTGCTAAAGAAATTACACCCAAGCGGCAAAAAGACAATTACGAGAGCTTTTCGCAGTAGCGGAATCACACTATTCAATCTGCATGAAATGCTGGAAGCATTGCCCTCACAACAAGCAGAACAGCACATTGCTGAAAGTGTTAGTGGGTCAGTGCTATATTTCTTAAAATAACAGCGTACTTCTCAGGCACCACAGAAACTACGACAAAAGAAGAAAGTGATAAACATCAAACCTGGAAAGTTCGTGGCTTATGAAGATTTATGTTCTGATAGAGAAGAGACTGAAAACGAAGGTATAAATGTACTGAACCAAAATGAAGAAATAAATTAAATGATAAATGAAAATGAGAACAACGTTGAAGAAAGCAACGAAGAAATTCCTATTCCAAAAGCAGAAAACTTTGTTATAATTAAATTAGCGTCCGAGAAAGCTGTGAAACACTTCATAATCCAAATTGAAGAAGTAAACAGACTAGACCAGACCGTAAACAACAGGTATGAATGCAGAATTTAATGTACTATATCAGCAACCCCTCAAAGTTGCTGCAAAGTAACACCGCGTTACGGTACGAATTTTACTCCAGAAATCTTGAAACAGACGTTGACAATATCTTTTGTTAAATTTTTGCAATTTTGATGAGCAATTCAAACGTAGGATTTCTTTCTAATTTTTTTCTGGAATTTAAATTTAATATTGAATGGCAAATTGTTTTTTCTTTTCTGAAAAATAACATTTATTTACTCCATGTTTGTTGGTTTCGAAACGAAAAACATTTCCTCCCGTCGCGTCTTCTAATATGACGTCTTTTTTCGTTTCAAGTTTAATATGTTCTAAAACGTTTTCAAGAGATTTGGACGTTCCTGGTTTTTTAGATTTTGTATTTGGAGCATTTCATGTTGTTTTTTTCCCAACAACTTTCGCGATAGTTTAATTCTAAACATTTAGTTTTTTGCAACTTTAGCCATTGTAGGGCCTGTTATAATTAATTTGTATTATTGCGGTTTTGATTCTCCCGCCAACTTGCGACCGCACGTCACCTTGGTAACGATGGCGCTGAGATTGGACTTCTGGTTGCGACGTGGAACGCTTCCTGTTTTTTTATATATGTTGTTCGTTCGTAAGTGGTCTGTCGCTTTAGGACAGTCTTAAAAATATTTAGTAGAGCCAATAAGAAAAAATTAATTTTTGTTAAATATACAGTGCACATTTTTATTAAACTTAACATTATGGTCTATTCGCCGTCAGATTTAGTAATTAAATATTAAATTCGAAGGATTGAAACAGCAAAATTAGAAGATTACGCCGCCGCCATTACGGAAGGAGCAAGAAAACAGAAGCACGTCTTGTAGCAGACTTCGACAGTTTCAGCACCACGTAAGTCCTGTTTCCATCTTTTTCTTTCCTACTTGTTTTAATATAATCGTTTCTAGTTGACGTTTATAATATAATTTTCGTGTTGCTTGTGAAACATCAAATTTTGTTTTGCACCGTTAAGTGAATGTTTGTTGAATATAAAAGAATTGTTGAGAAAAAAGGTTGTATTGTCGCTAGATAAAATAAAATTAGTTGTAGGTTTTGAATAAAAATAGTAATACAAATAACATATGAATGTTGATTGCCTTTTGTGTCGCAAATAAAAAATAAAATTAAAATATCGTTCGTGAATGTGAAGTGTAAGCCAAACAATGACTAACACAAGAAACTAAATCTTGCCGATCTTCTAGATTCACTCTTTTAAATTGCGTAATAAAATAAAAGGGTTGCCATTAAAAAAACATCGATGACGTCTAATCTCCTACATGACTCACCCTGTATAAATATTTTCTGCTTAAAAAAATGCTCATTTAAAAATAAAAATCGACGGGTCCGAACGTTTTTCCTAAAAGTTCGTTCCTGAATTTTACTATTTTACTTAAGGAGATCCACGGGAAGTAGTCAGGTTTTTAAAACTTCTTAAAAATTTGTCAACTTAATTTAGTCTAGTCTAATAATTAATAAAAAAATTTAAAAACAGTAAGTTTCCGGGATATTTTATAAAATAATTAGTTTTGAAAATGGTAATTTTTACATGTAGGTAAATGGAGATTCCACCAACCGTGTATTTGATTAAGAATTTAATGCAATTAACGATTTTAAAAAAATTTTATCTTTATTGAATTTGATTGAAAAAATAATAAGCTTTCGGTTAAAACAATAAAAAAAGGAGGTTTTCGGACATATTACGGAGATATTTGATATTTTTTATGAAAAATCATAAGGAACTTCCGTTTTTTGAAGTCTTGTGTTTGACTTGGCAACACCGCTTGCGCAGTAAGCCGGCGCATAAGTAACCGCGGTTTTTTAAACACTATATTATCTGTCATTTTAGTTAGACAGTAAACAAGATTTTTTTCAATTAAAGCAAATTAAAAATACAAAGATACTCACAATTAAAAACTGGCAATTATTTAATCGATAAGTAAGGAATATAATTTAATTAACAAGATTATGGAAATAAAATAATAAATTTATTTATAAAAAATATACATTTGTGCACAACTTAAAAATTAAGTAATAATTAATAATACAAATTTTCACGGATATAATTAAAAATTAGAACAAAATTTTTATTTTTTTTTTCGCCCTCACCAAGTCTATCAACAATTGCCTTGATTGTTTTTTCATTTTTTGTAACACGTGGTTTATTATTTATGTTTTCTGCTAGCAACATTTTTACACTATCATAACCGCCGAGTTGAAATGCTTTTTTTAAAGTTGTCAAATTTATTCGACCCAGAGCAATTTTAGATGCAATAACCGACGTTACAGCTCCTTTAAAGTACTTCTTCAACGCTCTATCCGCCAAAATGAAAGGCGTGCTTTTCGCCATAGATATAATTTTATCGTTAGGAACATTAATTTTATCAATTAATGTTGATAAAATTTTAATATCTTGCGCTGTATTATGAAGTCCTTCGGTAAATTCAGGTCCTAAAAAATCTCGAGCTAAATCTTCTACTTTGAATGATTGTTTTTCTTCTTGTCGTTTTGTTAAGAAGTTTTTAAAAATTGTCAAAGTATCAGCAAAACCAACAACCGTTTTTTTAAATTGTTCCATCATTTTGTATTGAAATAAATATCTCAATATTATTGGAAAGTCAAACCTAGAAAACACGTAATTATTGAATTATAAATTACAAAAAAACAGATTACTAAAATTTATAACGATATTTGAAGACAAATTATAACAACAATATTTACCTGAAGCCGTTATGTGCTATCAAAATAATAGGACTATTAAACGATTTTAAATATATCAAAAAGTTTTCAAAAACAGTTTTAATAGGAGTAGTCGATAACTTCTCGTTGCCAGAAAACATTTCACCTCTGATAATCTCTCGCGGTGTTGTCAAGCATATACCGGTAATTCAGAGTGCTATATTTTTTATTAGTCAATTAAATGTTAATAATTATTTAATGAGTGAATTTTTCGGAAATTTTGATAAAAATTTTCTCAATTAATTTGAAAATTAATTTTCAAATGCATAATAGAAGAATCCCTAAGTATTATTTTCTAATAGACATTCTTTATACTAGGGGGGTACTTGGATCTCCTTAAGCACTTTATAATCTATTCCTTGCCAGGCTACTTCTGCACACTTTCACAGTTTCTACTACAATTTTATTCATTACTCTTAGATCTGGTTAGGTTAGAGTTATGTTTCGATTTATATCCAAATACAGGATATTAAGAAGAGTATTACAAACATTATAAGCTTATATTATTTAATTACTTAAAACTATTTCGATTTCAATTAATTTTAAAATTGTATTTTTAAATTCATATTAAACCAATCTTTTACCATTGGCAGATATTTGTAATGTGCTTTTTAGTAGAAGATACACATTGTAGATGGCGCCACTCTCGTTTCTCGCTGTTAATGTTCAGTTTGGTACCTTATAAAGGTTTATCCGAACAAACGCATTTGGGGCTGCTGGAGGCGTGCTGCATTTTAATAACTTAATTAGTATGATAAACTCTGAACTGAGGTTTCAACCTTTAGGAGGAAGAATATTATTCTTGGCGCGCAGAATAAAATAGCATTCAATATTATTTTCAATATTTCACGTTATAAAGGGTTTTCCAATAAGAGGTGTTATTTTGAATAGTCCGCTATTTCGGTAGATGTCACTTTTGAAGCTATCATTTTTTGACATTTGACAAGTAGA